>VBVR01000403.1:0-52238 GCA_011638315.1 Tetramorium parvispinum | reverse complement strand
TATATATATATATATGTGTGTGTGTGTGTATGTGTTATTTTAATTTGCTCTTCTAATTTCGTACAACGAATAATAATCTTGTTAAAAGGATCATGCGAAATAGTAATCTAATCGTGTAAAGATACATTGAGAGGAATTCATGTGAAAAAGGCTGTGAAACATTGACAAAGGCAAACGCTTTTTACCTTGCCTTTGTATTTAAATTACATTTAAATCGAAGTACCGAATGTTCTTCCATGAAGGAAGATATATAACAAAATACGTTTATCTTCTTGTACATATCTCACTTATTTTGAAATGGAAAGTTTTCGAATATTTTAGCTGTAAAGAAAGAATTCTTTTTACCGATAGCTACCTTTATTATCGCTTAGATTATCTATTTTTTTCTTCTATGGGTTCTGATAGTATGTTATCACGTACAGATTTAAATTCGATAAAAAAGGAAGTAATACTGTCGTCTAGATTCTAGATAAATTCTAAATTTAACTTGAAAATAAATAGATGTATTTTTAGATACGTTTATTTAAAATATAATATGTAATTTAAATGTCTCAAGGTTATCAATTAATCTCAAAGTTAGCAACTTGTCTACTTTAATGTTTCCAATATCTTGTTAATATCACAATAAATCCTAATTATTACGATAACAAGTATGTAAACATGTTTAGCGTAAGCAACATCTCACGCGAAGTTCATGCATAGTTAATGCAGCCCGATCCACATGACAAGTCCGAGAATGCAATAATCGTTTATCTCGGGTCGCTTCCCCCTTCGATAATAATTATCTGCGGAAAGCGGCAATGACCGCTTTCGTTTCCGATGTAATTCGCTCGAAAAATGCGCTGACGCTAGATCAATTTATCGATTCGGAAACGGAAGGTGACACCGGCCCGTTAAAGTCGGTGACGTTCTGAATGGTCAGAGGCGATTTGCGAACCGTCGTTGAGAATGAATAAGTACGTACGTACTTGCATAAATATACATGACCGCGTTGCGTGTACTGCTTGAGCCATCACTATTAATAAAATAAAGGCATCCCCCGACTGCATTGGACGTGTACATACGTGTCAGTGCGCCGCCAGTCAATATCCGCGACTCCCCGAGACGTCCGAAGGGAGTCCTCACGCAGACTATTTTCGGCTACATCGTAACTGGCAACATTCATCGCTGACATTTGAACCCTTTAATGGCTCGTACCCATATGTTACATACGTAACGTGACTATATTTTCTTTTTGCACAAATCGATCGTCCAATCTATAAACGTAAAGAGGAGCTAAACTTTGTTTCTTTTGTTTTTATTTGCGGAGTTTTAGACAAATAATTGATTATTGCTGCAAACTGTCTTTAATTTTGAAATATTATTTAATATGTAATTTAAATCACATAGAGAGAGTAAGAGAGAGAAAATAACACCATAGATAACCAAAAGCATTAGAAAAAAATTTAAAATCATCATTATCGATCTATTGAGACACTAAACTAAATATTCTACATCTGAGATTAAATTTACTTTTCTTGTAGAATAACTGTAAACTTTCGAAAGTTTGAAACAAAACTTTCTACAAATACCAATCATTCGGTTCATGGCGGAAAATTTGCAGTTAAAGAACTTTTTAGATCTTTAAATTTTTTTAAAGGCAACAACATCGTTAGACAATTATGGGGATATTAAGAGATGCATGCGCATAACAATAGCACCGTGGGTTTGGCAAGAGCGAAAGTGTGTTTACAACATTCCCATAAAGCAGTCGTTGCAAAGCGACTACATTACTGATTACGTCGTGGCTAAAACGAGGTTACTCATTCCATAGATTTCGCGCGCATAATACAATCAGAAGGTCATGTTCATCAGACTTGATCGACTGCATGCACATATCGCTGCTCATGCTTAACCTGATTATTGAAATAATACGCATATTTCAATACGTGGATGTACTGAATCCACAATTTCATCCATAATCCAAATCTTTAAATTTGACATAAAAAAAAATCTATGTAATAAGTATAATACTTCAATATAATCTACAATGATTTGTGACTTTATGAATATAAGTAGGTTTTTATGTCCAAAAGTAACCGTTAAATTTTATAATGTAATAATGTTTAATTTGGTACAACAACGTACACACATTTATCTCCGGTATATCTTTAATAATTACATAATATCAAATTACATTTTGTTTTGCTTTTTTGTGTCATTAGCCTTGGAACGAATTTGTTTGGATCGCTACGTGTATTATCTATATTTCTGATAAATTTATATAAGGTAAACGGATTCATGTCGCATTATATTAATTTGTCCTATCTGTTAATTATTTATTTTTTCCAAACTATGGTATAATTCTTGCTTCAAATTATGGATATTAATTTCCCAATATATTGACAAGCCAAAGAATGGACGTAGAAAACGAGGAATTTGGGGACGGTTAGGCATTTTCAGGATTATTCGGATTCATAAATCACACATAATGATTTTAACGTCAAGTATTGTGCACCGCGAGGAAGGGCATTTTATTCTTGCAGTTTCCATTTCTCGCTGCTTTGAGACACGTGGGCGTTCTCGTTAAGCGCGTTTACTCGACAATAGATTTTGCACGAGCAGAAGCGCTTTACGGCTTGCCCGGCGATGAAGATAATTTACGGTGATTTGTCGACACGTTATTCGTGCGCTATCGTCTAAGGAATTTACGCTGCTTCCACATATACTACGATATATGAGCGCGAAAAATAGCACGTAAAAGTTTAATCATTTGCTTTCGAGCACGTCGTATAACCCATTTGCCATTTTTTAACGTTTGACCTCGATAGTATCTACAATTTCCATTTGCGGGATTATCATTCCCTATAATGGAGCATAATTGTGCACGTAATGTATGCGCGAGGATATTAGTTTTTAATATTTTTTTTTACCTCCAAACTGTCTTCTTGAAAGTCACGCTTGTTTTATCAACAAAGAAAAATAATACTTCAATTTCGTAACGACATGAGAGACTTACATTTTGTGATATAATATTTCCTTTCTTTGATTTCCAAGTCAAACGACATTATTGTCCTAGTTCTTAAGCATTGATATTACGAACATGCAAGCATCCTTGAAACAGTTGCAAATTATAATAATGTCCTGTAATACCGCTCAGTCAGTCAAAGGACTAGGAAATTGAAATCGCATGAAGTTTTGTGTACAATGTGAAGCAGAATACAATATATCGTAACTCGACAACTACTGTACAGTAATGAATCCTCCATTTCAATCTCCGTTATATTAATACACATTTTGCATTTCTCATAAAGTAAAATATGTGTATCGAGCATTATCATAAAAATGTAACATTATTTAAAAGACAAGCGGAAATGCAATTGGATAAAACTTTGTGCTTGGAAAGAAATATTTTCATATAGCCGTTATCTAAATCTAATCTATTGTTTATCTATCTATCTATATCTAAATCTATTGTTTAGTAACATTGTATGTCTTACATCATTTTATTCCCGAGTAGCTGGAATGGAAACGAACAATCAGAAGTAATCGTAGTAAAGTAGCTTTGCCATGCATAAGACAGGTAGGGAGTCAAATTCAATTTCGCTATCGACTATCGATTGTTTCACGAAGGCAAGAAAATGTATAGTTCGATCTCAGCTATTTGCTCGACGAGTTCACGTGAATTCATCGCTATCAATATGTTAAATGACGTACGGGCGATTTTTCGTCAGCTTGTCTATGCACATATCTCTGAATAATCAATGCAAACGGGTCATCTGCATCATTACAATTTCAACGGTTTGCATGGAACTAATGATGCTCCGATTTTTTGCGCGACCTGCTAAATTCGTCTTTGGCTTTTTCCACATGGACAGAGTCGCGAAAGGAAGACTAAGTATTGAATAAGTAATGCTGGATATAAGTATTCTTATCGCATGTCTGTTACACGTCCGCAAGGTAAAAATATTTAACGCATTTCGCAAGGTGCTAATCAAGATGCGACTGGCACATCCGCTATCCAAATAAGCTGGTAGTGTGACGACGTGACTTTTCCAAGTGACTCGCTGCTTCACTCGCCGAGCATAGTTTCGTCATTTTGAAACTTTGATTGACACTCGAAAAACTGCCTCTGATATTTACCAAGTAGTATCGTCCGTATGAACGTCAAAAGTAAATTCCAGAACTCCATCACTATCGTCCGTTTACGATCTAATCTCAATATTTAAACATCACATAGATCCAGCTATTTTTTCAACAATAGATTTTAACGACTTTTTATTTAAAAAAAAATGATGGCATTATAATAGACTGGCCAGTAAATTATTTCTAATTGAAAAATTTGTATTCAAAATATATATCAAGTTTCGATACTTCTAGAAAATAAAACAGCAGATTCGCCGTGACTAAATCACATTTCTCCTTCGTCAATATCGCGGATACCTCATCTAACGTAAGCACACACGTCTCACAATAACAAACTCCACGTTGAAAAACGATAGCGTTGTGTACATCAACGCAGGCGCTATCGGATTACAGCAACGTGAGTATCTTCAATTAATATAACTCAATAGGCATGGCTGTTATGCAGTTCTTTTGATGAAGAAGTTATTTGTAAAGTGATATAAAAAAATCAAGGAAATTAATGAAGAAATTAAACAAGAGCATTTATCGAGATACTTAACATAAAAATTTTACCAATTATAATAAGAACTGTTTTAATATTTGTTAAGGAAAAGTTTGTACTTTCAAAAATTTATAAGCAATGTAAAAAATTTATAAACGATGAAGAGAACGAGAGTCTCGAATATATAAATTTCCGCAACCTTCAATCTGGATAAGGATCTTCATTAGATATAAATTGGAACGTCAGCAATGTCGTAGCTCGATTCATCGATTCAAAATAATCGCGATAACAGGTGTCGCAGGCGAGGCGGAAAGTGCAGATGAGAATTGCGTGGAATTCCGAGGGAGGAGAATACAATAACGAACACACTTTCAAACATCCTTGACTTCCTTATATGCAGGCACGCGGGAAGTTACGTAATGAAACCCGTCGAGTCACGGTAAAGCAGGTAAGAAGGATACGGTAAGAAAACGAGAAGAGATATCGTCGTAACAGAATCCTTTGTCAATGTTTCTGCCGTGTCAGATTGTCTCGCGGAATTAGAAATCTTCCTTTGAAGAGTCGTCGACAGCGTCGCTTATCTGAGATCTTTCTAATGAGCCCTTTGCGGATTGAAATGGAAAATGCGCGCGCGCACGTTCAACTATATCATATAAAATGAAATCTGCAAATTTTTCGCAAAATATATAATAGTTGCGTGCTATAAATTTTAATAATTAATTAAAAATATCCTCCTTACTTTTATTATCAATCTTAGAACATTTTATTAAAATTATTGCGCATGATATTTCTCAAAGTTTATGAAACTTATGGATCTTTAAAATAGAAATTCTATATGTAATTGTTTTAATATAAAGACTATTTATTGTGAAGTAAAATTGCGTTTATTTAATGCTCTAATTAATTTATAATACTTTCAAAATGTGCGTGTACCAAATATTCCTCAACCATATCAACTGCACGTTTGATTAGAGTGATGAAACATTTTTGTTAAATTATAATAAATCGAACTATTTGATTTAAAAATCAAGTACAAATTAAAAGATAATATAATAATTACGGTACTTAATATTAAAAAATATATATATATTTGCAAATAAAGTACTATCTGACTTGTTGAGTTATTTAATTCTTATTAGAATTCATGCCGAGCTATTCGTTAAAAATTCTTTTACTTTTAACAAAAGTATAGGGTAAAAGTATAGATACGAGATATCAAACTAGTTATGTAGATAACTGTAAAAGTTCTTCAAAAAATATAATAATAAATATACTATTTAGGTTCAAAAATGTCAGGATAATATGAGTCCTATTGCATCAATAATCACCTTCATTCTAACGTATTCAAATCGCGTTATCGATATATATTAATAATTCTAGCGATTTTTTGTATAAAAAGTATTGATGCTACATATGCGAAGTTGAAAAAATTAGATTTTTCAAATTAAAAAAATATATATTATTATATTTCACACTTTATGAATATTTTACGTCATTATATCATAATTTCTCTTTGTAATCCTATTGGTGTATTCAATATTCGATTATTTCACATGCATACAAATGCGAATTGTTAAAATTGATTTGGTTCCTATCGCATAAGTTATTCAGTCGAAATCGTTTTTAATCAGCGAACCACGGAATTAACTAGAATATTCCTCAGGAAGTCATATGACCTTGCAGCTGGTGCATAAAGCGAATGTCGAAAGAAACAGTGAATTGCGTTATCGTAAAAGCGCCATTTTTATGACGTCCGATGACTCGCTTATATCTTTTCTTGCGATCGCCTTAGCGATGAGACGGCTAGCGAGGAGTTAAGTATAGTCAGGTGATGTTTCGACGTATGTGTGCGCTAATGGGTTGCGTAACCGAGACGAGTCGCTACGGTTGCACCGTCGATGCTTGACAAACTGCACGTTTCTAATGCAGTTGGTTGCACATTAGCAAGCAGCGATGGTAGCGCGATATTTCATCCGCCGTGACTCTGTTTATACAGAGCTGCGGTCCTACTTAGCACATTCGCCACGTACCGTTCAGGGCGATCAAAAAAATTGAGAATTAGTTGATTGAGACATTAGAGCATGACGCGGCGTCAATGATACTGTAATTTGCAATTGAGTAGGCCAATGTCTAGTAAATCATGTCTCATTTTTAGCTACTGGAAGATCAAATCTATTCAACGCGTCCATTTAAAATCAATAAAATTGCAAAAAATCTAGAATATATAACAAATTGTACATAACGCAATACTTCAAAACTATATCTATTACGAGAAAAAGAAATAATCAAAATTTATAGAGCAGTTATTCCAGAAATGTTTCCTTTTTTATTTAAAATTTATTTAAAAATCTATAGTTGATATATGTATACAGATAGTTTTTTATATTTAATTTAACACTATTAATGTGTGTCTGTTTGTAGCATCCGATTGTACGACATGTAGGTAAATGTACGTCGCGCTCCATGAAATTCATATCTAGGAGAAGCTGCACGTCGGTCATAATATTTTTCAGGACATAATATGCATTCGCATATTTCTTCAGAGATGTTAAAAAATTAATTTTCTCATGCGCGGTAGGGCGAGACATCGTTTCGTTTCGCATCGTATCCTTCCTACGGCAGCGCGCGACGTCGTTTTCTATTCCGCGAAATACCAAGTCCTCGAGCGTTTCTCTCAAAAGCGCAACTTTACCAACTCAGGAAAGTTAAGGTTCCGCGCGATGCGAAACGACATCGCGTCAGTGTGTCAGTAGACCGGCAACGAAACGAGTTTCTTACCCGGCATTTAAACATAACCGCAAGGTACGGCTCCCTTCGCCGTCACGATTTAGTATATTCGAGCTCTTCAATCTCCTTTTCGCCGATGATCTACATTCGAAAGTATCGGTGAAAATTACAAAACTAAAATAAAATTTGTACATAATGTTGTATATCAATCAAATCTCGGCGCGTTATACAATTTCTAAAATAATAGTAAACAAAATATAGACTAACGAAAAAAATATGTTTGACTTAATTAGATAGATATATATTTTAGGCAATACACGAATTAAATGAGAAAAAAATAACACCGATAACTATAAATCACAAATTTATACATATATTTTTTAATTATTAAACGAAGTTATTTAAATCATTAGACGGAATGGGACACATATAACAGATTTGCGTCTTTACTTTGAAGCTTGCTTCGAGAGTTCGTCGTATTGTCGCAAGACAACCCACGAATCAAAAATTGACGATAATGGGAGTAAGGTTAATTAACTAAAAACCCAAGGTCAATATTGGAGTCGTAACGGCCGACTCCGCTTTGCCGGTTGCGTTCCGCTGAGAAATGAATTGGCAATGGCAGGGAGAAGGCGCCTCTCGTTGCTTCACGTTTTGCATGCGACCTAGTCTCAGCTGATCGAGAAGTGGTCATTGGCCCCAGCACGAGAGTCTCCACGTCGTTTGGCTCGCGTGCGATAAGCGGCTGCATTTGATTAAAGTGCCTTGTTGTCTGTTTCGTAAACCTTGACTCTTGATGATTATGCAAATGACAAGGATGAACTTGGATAAACTTCCGTAAGAAATGAAATCGAATTAATATAATGTACTGTAGTTTTGTTTCACATTTCACACATTTATCTTTCCTATTTTAATCAACATCTCTTTCAAGTCTCAATATATGGCCGTAGAGATCTATTCGTATCGTAAAACTTTTATTTCGATATACCTCGCCGTATATTTTATAGTTTAGATGAAATCAGATCGTAATATATTAAATTTATTTTCAAAAAGCTATTTGTTTTTCTTTTATACAGAATATACGGGGTAAAAGTTCATATTTCTTATTCGAACCTATTCGATATCGTATCTCATAACCTATTCTCCTAAATCAGAGCTGGGAAAAGTGCTGAAAATATTTCGTAAATTTGAAGTTGCTAATAATTTTTCTAAATTTAACCCAAGATTAAGAACAATTACTTTTTGCGATATATAACCAACTCTATTTAATAAATGAGTTAATTGAATGAAATATTGTGCATTTAACGATTTGAGATTGGTATGTTCGAAGAAAATATAGCAATCAAGGAAACGATCCGGGCTGATGTGGGATTTCACTTGTGACACTTCTTTGCACATTAACTCACATGCACGCGTGTTCCGCTTTCACTCGTATCGCTAGTTGTGCCGTCCCTGAAAAATCACGTAATTCGTTACGCTTGGCGAATTCCTATCCAGCAAACTCGACTAACACTAAAAAATGAAGCGCTCTGCAGACATGCTTTTTTGCTATTTCAAGCCATCGTAAATAGCAACTTCAATTTCCATTTGTTATTCGACGGCCATTTCCAGTATGTAATAAATCATTTCGCATTATCTACCACATTGAATTCTCTTTTTCATATTTAACGCTCTACACTCATCAATTGTCCGTTTATCTATAATAAATATGTTTTATACATAGATCGTAGTTTAGGTTGCAAGATATGTATTTTCTGTATTTTCGACTTTCGAGGACAAGCTTTATCAAACAAAATGTTCTTTCCAACTCGCTACTTAAAAATTTATATTATAAAAATAGAAATTAATTTTAATAAAAAAAAAATATATATATATATTGTTAGGAGAAGAATATCTGTTAACATTTTCTACAAAAGAACATCAAAATTTATTTAAATCGAAAAATCTACCAATACATTTTTTTTTGGAGATGTGTAAATAATAGTTCACTATCTACATATGTTTCTGTGTGAACAAAATAATCCGCTTGCAGATCAAAACGATTTACGTGCTTTTTGTTTCTTTTAATAACAAGAACTTTTATTAAATAACAAGAACATTTAAATCCATATTTATTTAAATAATAAAAACACCACATTTTCATTCACGTCTCTGAACAGCACAATGTTAAATATTTCAATTTTAGGATTTATTTATATGCTTTGAAAGAAATTCATTGCAACACATGTAGGACAAAAATCAAGTGGTCATGTTTAACATTGGACATATAATGCAAATCCCTCAATCTATATGTTTTTATTAGCTCATTTCAATAATGATCAATGCCTCTTTAAGGGAAAACCTTGATAAAAAGAAATAATAGCTGTAATGAAGGAAAGAAAAAGAAAAAAAAATAGTTCTCTGTACAGCGTTTGTACGTAATGCTTGTTTTTGTGGTCGGTCATTGCAGCCTGCAGGCTCCAGAAATTTATCAATGGAGACCGTTATTACGCGCGCATGGGAGAGAGAAAGAGGCGTTTAAAGCAAGTTGGTAAAAAATGAAGGCCATGAGAAATCCACTTCAGCTGGTAATGTGCAATATTTATTTGAATAATCTTACGTCAGTCTATCATCATCGCTATTTTTTACGATCTTAATAAAGATACCAAATCATTTATATCAGATAATTTCGTGCAGGCAACAACGCAAATTTTATCACGAATGGATATAAAATACTGAAAGTAAAATTTGAATCAATCAACATTTTATTTCATATCAGTTTTATTTTTTTTTGTAGATACGAAGAAATTTTCAGCATTGTTTTTAATTAAATATTTATTAAAAATAACGATTTATATATATATGTATATAATTTTTGCATTTATTTATTTGAAATCTTTTAGAAATAAATCTTGAAAATGAAGAACTGAAATAACTTACTTTGAAATTTAAATATAACGAAAAAGAAGAAAATTCTTTTTCAAAGAATAATTAATGAATTACTGGCGTGCCAACTTTATCTCGCGTGTTGAAATTTTGATCTATTTCCAGCATTTCGTCGCTATTTTCGTACTATGGTTAGTAAAGCAATCATGTAAAAATGTCTGATAGTGCAGAAAGTCGAAGGAATATTTATCTCGATGTACTCGAAGGCAATGTATTTGTGCATAGTGTATTTGTTACCCTTAAATAGGTCATCGCTGATAAAGTTTTGTTAAATATAGAAGTATCAGTCGTTTAATAATGATAACAGTTAATGAACTCGCCTTCAAGTCGACCGTGACATGCACCTATCTTTAAGTATTTAGTATTATCTTTCATACATCGCGTAAACTACGCGATGTATGAATAATCTAAATGTTTACTTGAGAATTCTCTTTACGAGAACGAATGGTTACAAATTGAGCAGAGAAATAAAATAATCGCTATTTAAGTTGTAATTTACTCGCGAATATAAGTTCTAAACTAAATTAGCGAAAAACGTATTGTCTCAAAATTTTTATTTGCATTACTTGTAAAATACTCAATACCTCCGCTATAATTTATTTTATAACCAATTATCACAAATTCTTTTAAATTATTTTTAAAAATTAGATACATTATTAATATTTTTTAGAGAATGTCATCCTCTCAGAATCTTTATAATTTTTCATATAAATGCTAATTCTTGCAAAATGCGAATTACATGATAAAAATTTGCAGTTAAATATTTTCTTTAAAGATTTTAATAAATATAGTTGATACAATTAATTATACACAACTGTCTATTTGATTATAGTCAGATTGATGTTATTCTCTTTCAAACATTTATTCTAGATTTTTTATATTAAATATTTTATATTGATTGTTCTACTCTAATTATATTGCATAATTTATTTTTACTGTGCATTTAGCAAGTGTGTTCCCAATGTGTTGAAGACATACTGAAATGGATTGTCACACATTTGCAATTATTAGAATTTAGCATTTATTCTTAAATTTAAATGTACGCTGCAAGTAGCCAGCGTATTATTTCATAAACATTTACTGCGTGCCATGAAAATTTATATTTTTACGCAAAGAGAATCAGAATGCATGCATACAATTAAACGTAAAATAAACATAGAATGCACGAGAATTAATGAAATTCAAATCAGCTGCATATCAGTCTCGCCTCTTCTTTGTTTCGTCTCTGTTTCCTGCCCCGTAGTTGCGCCCACAGGCACGTAGCAACTAATAACTAGAAATTACACGAGAGCCTAGCGTGGATGTTCATTTGATCGACCCAATAACGAATGCCCGGCATTTCAGCTCGGCCGCCAACGTTTCGCGATCACGGTCGCGTAAACGCGGCACAACCCGCTCGTTCGTAACGCAAAGCGCGCAAATTGCAGGCGAGCGATGGCTACCGCCAGACCCGGTTTACCCAACCCAATCGCGATGGCGAGCAATTGAAAACGGGTGAAGGACGAATTAACGTCAGGACGTTAATTATGCTCGCATTGTTGTGCCGAGAAAAGGATCCTCTCGAGGGTGTCGGCGTCAATATCGCGCGCGCGCGCTCGCGTTTACACGTTCGTCTTCGTTACGCAAATAATCCTGTCGCGTAACGTCGACTGGAAGGAACTGCAGTCTTAAGTGTACGATGATGCCAACCTTGGAACGGACGTCAGTGCTGCACGTTGCTTTTCCTTTGCGTCCTCCTTGCTTAGGCTGGTGTGAAATTCTGAGATACGCGGTTAGTATTATCGCGCATCGTTTATTCAGGGCTGTATTCGAGAGGCTGCATCGCTCTATACACAGGCCGGCACTTTACGTTGCGTCGACGTAAATTAACGCTAATCTCCGGTTAATTAATTTCCCTTCTCAGCCTCTGTCATAAGCAGAGCTGCAAATGTGAAAAGAGACATTCAATCATCAATCAAATTCGATGCCAACGACTTCGTGTTACTTGTGGCGCCGTGTTCTTCAACAGGATTTAAAATAATTTAATTCGACACGCTTTCTCTCTCTCTCTCTCTCTCTCTCTCCTTCTATGCTGAATCTTTAAAGAAATCTTTCTATACTATTTTCTGAGAATTATCGCTCATTATTTTCTCTGAACACAGCAAGAATCGTAGTTGAGGTTGAATTTTCGAATAACACGCAGATATCACAGTTAAGATATTGTTCCCAAAATCAATGTATCCAATTTCTCGAACAGCCAACGAGAAGGATCCCACGATAGAATGATATTCCGGAACGCAATGCAGTTAGTTTACGCATTGTGGGATTATGCGTTCCGAAAATAGCCGAGTGCGGTGATCATGAATCGCTGTTTCGCGGAAGGCAATCATTCCGTTATATCTGCACAAACTGGCGTGTAACGCGCGAATCATCGTTCTTCTCTTTTTTTCCATTCGATGATTTCACAATTCGCAGCGGATTGCATTTGACTATGCCGCTGTATGAGACTGGCTGGCGGTCTACCCTTGAACGTTCGTTCGTAATAACACTGTTTTCAACCTGCGCAAAACAACGCCCTGCAGGCACTTGCGTAACGTCTTTGCGCGAAACATAGACGTGATCTCGACGGCAATTCTCGGAACAATTATAAGAATACCGCGGCTGGATATCGATTACTTTTCGATAGCCATAAATACCTGAGTTTATTATTTTTAATACTGTAATTATATGAGGGAATTTCACAAATTTAGATTGCGGGCGACCTATCGAAAATATTGATAAATAAAATATGATATATCTAAAATGTTACTTCATATTTTATATTTTTTGATACAGTTTACCAATATTTTTAATTATCTCTATATCGCATATATTAAATTAAATTTATGAAGTTTCACAAACGTTTTGATAATAATTTTAATGTTAACATTTTTGTATGTTGAAGTATTGCGTAAAAAGATACGAAATATGTGTATGAAAATTCTTTCTTTGTCGTGAAGCATTGTTTCTTCTGGTGGAACGAGGAAAATGTAGGTCAAAAATATTTAAGAATCGGACAACTCAAAGGACAGCGAAATATATTGAAGAAACTCGCGACATTTTTCCGTACCTATCTGTGCAATGCATCGCGGGAATCACGTTTGAAGTCACGACGAAACCGTATCCTTCAAAGGTACGTCGAGTTTTAATGATCGTAGCGGAGCAAAGTATAGTCGCGGTATGTAAACGATATTCCAAAGTAATTTTAGTCGTCGCGAGTAAAATTGGTATAGCCGTACGGTCTCGATATTAAAAATGTTATCATATAGAGAAAGGACTTTGTATTCCCCTGAAATATTTAAGATACTCGCATTTCATGAGTGAATATCCTCGTAACTCCGTTTCATTTAAACGACATTAATTTTAATGAAATATATTTAAAGAAGCAACACAATCACAAAGGTGGAAATTTACTTTGATTGAATTTATTTTGATCTAATTTATTGTGATTTAGCAGATTGAAAATAAATCAGATTAACAATGAAAACTATTTTCCGTAATTACTATTTAAAACTTTGAAGAAATTATTTTTTTGTAAGATAGACAAAGAAACAATTATTTATGGATGGATTTATGGGTGGACTTACGGATTATGGATTTATGGAATTGTGGACAAATTAAATACTATCTGAATTTTGTCAAAATTTATATTTCCAACTTCATAGATCTTTCTTTCTTTCTTCTTCAATTTTTCAAACCTGATTATATGTACGAATCTATATATACAAATCTGTTATGATCGCGGAAGTAAACAGCAAGAATGTTGAAATAATTCTCTGGTGGTCAGAGTATCGGGTAAATCGATGATAGCAATGGCACGAGTCTTGGAAAGAAGAAGCGGCGTGCATGAAGGGAATCTCACAGATCATATCTAAGAGAATAAGACCGAACATTTTCCTTCGGAGATGGAACTAGGGATTTCACTTGAGGGAATCCCGACGATACTAACGAGTCGTTTCAGTCGAATCGAGTCAGAGAGTCGGCCCGCGACGAGCTTTTCTCTCTGCTTGTCTTGCACGACGAGGCAGACGGTTTCGTGGAAACCGGCGGCCATCCGGTTGCGCAAGAGGGGATTGCGATTAGTCTTCGGTTAGGCTCTCGGCTCGTTGCCGTATGCTCCGCACTATGGTACCGTACGGTGGAACAGCCGTGTGCCGTCGTGCACTGTTGTGCAGACAGCTATACACCGAACGACTACCTGTGGCAACTCATTTACCGCCTCGGCATTTAACCTCGGATGCACTGAACGTATAATTTCTCAAATTAAAACACATCTGAAGAGTTATAAACAAAGAAAATTAATATGTAAGAGACATGAATATGATTTATTATAAATTTAACAAATAAATAATAAATAAGTTTTACTAATTATTTATTCAATTTACAATGGAAAATTATTTCGGAGATAATCAACTTTTTGATTATGATCTACATTTCGCTAAATTAATTCTAATTGTAATGATTATTATTGTGTAATATTTTGCAGTTGATGTATGAATGTATAATTTTATAGACTATATATATATATATATATATTGTTGTATAATATATTTAAAATAGTTTGAGCGTGAGGGATTTTAAACTGTCGCTTAGAGGTCCCAACAAACATAAATGCGCCACGTAATGTCGGCATGCCGTTATCTTTTGACTGCAATATAGGCGTACCTCCTCGTCCGTCGTGTCGTTGCGAAAGCAACTTTACGCGACTTATTTTCAACGTGCTCATTTGCGCCGTATGTGTTCGCCCGCCCGCGAAGAATATTAGCTTCCACGTTGAGTGCGCTGTGAATTCATACCTACGTTGCTGCGATGCATTACATTCCGACTATATGCAAGAATTTATATTACAGTTACGTTACGTAACAGCACCGAATTTCTAGGTATAACCGTATATTCGCATTAATTAATTGCTCGTAGACAATACTTTGTTCGTTACGTTGTCATGAAAGTATCCTGTGCGATTTGTAAGCTGTAATATTTTTTTTTATAATCCTCTGCAATTGTCTTACAAATTAGAAATTTGGTTTCACGTGTTTACATCATAGTAATTTGTTATGCATTGATATGTTATAATCTCTGAATTTTTCCCAAGAATGTAAATTAGACAAGTACTTTATTGAACTGAACATCTTTTTGAATAATTACATACGATTAAATGTAATTATAAATTTATGACGTGGTTGAAATTGTGTTCGAGAAAACAATATGATTTATGTGTATCTATGATTCACGAATCGCAAATCATAGATACACGTGGATCGATCAAAATTGTAACAGACAATAGAGAATTGCATAACATTCGGACTTTGTATATGAACTTTTACTTATTCTGTCTAGCGCTGAACCTTGAATATCTCGTGTATTCATTAATGATAATTTATAACAAAATGTTAAAGATCATGGGGATCATGCAAATTTATTTGTGTAATTATGCTAATTTGATTTTAATTAAGCTCGAATAGCATAATTATTTTAACATTTGCGTTCTGTAATAAATATATCATAAGAGTATTTACGACAATAAAGGTATATTTTTCTTGTCTATTTTATATGCGGCGAAAAGATATTTTTTGCATTATTATCAATATGCTTTTTTCTTCAAAAACCGGAAAAAAGGAAAAACAATGTAGAAAAAACTTTCACGTTTGCGATCCTTGATGGTTGCATATCTTGCATGCAACTTGGCAACACGATGTGCTTATTGCAGCAACTAGAAAACGATTACGGTTAAACGTACGTATCAAGTAATTACACGATTATCAGCACTACCGATGATTACCGGCAATCGAGGCGTTCTTGTTCGCAGCTTGCAATTTTGTGGCGTGAGCAAAGTACAAAATGGAGAACAAAGATCTCGTGAGTGACCACGAAACTGGTGCTGTTCTCGGGACAATTTCATTTTGCGAAGAACGTAGTCGCTGACCCCCCCGTGTTTTACATATTCATACGAGTTTTGCATAGCAACATGCATATGATAAGTAAGCGGTAGTCGAGGATTAGTGTCCACTGAATGTCTGTATGATCCTAGACGTAATAACAGCTAAAAGAACTTTTGCTAAAACAATCATTGCATTTGTAGTAAAAAAACATGAGTGTCAATTTTCTTTTAATAAAGAGGAAGAACGTTGTCTCTCATTTTATGAAAGTAAATTTTTAAGTTTATGACAATTGCAGTTATATTTGCAACGTGTCCTTTTTAATTATTTTAATATTTTTTTCTTTTTTTACGCGAAACTAGTTTTTATAGGCAAACATAATATTTGTTATTACATGCCTTTTAATATTTTATCTTAAGAATAAATAATATATATACAGTAAATAAAAAAATTTTAACAATTAAACATAATTAAATAACTATTAAAATTCGAATAACTTAAATAACAAATTAAAAAATGTTGTATTTGTTAAATACAAAATCGAAAGTGAATCTTATATTGATGAGAATTCAAATAAAATTAATAGTCTAATAATAGTCTCTAAAATCAGTGACATATATTTTTTCTAAGGCTTGTCACGTATGATTGGTTTAAACGTTAATGTGTAATTAGATTTTCGTAATCATAAATAATCGATGCTGGTATTTTGCATAGAGATCGGATAATGCGACGTAAATATTGATCATTATGCAAATCTTTATGAGAATATTGAGGTTACAACACCATTCTCTTTAGAAACTTGTGCGATTATTTTTTTATACAATGCTAACTATAGAAAAGAGATCCTATTAAATTTATTATCATTACAAATGTAAATTTATTTTAGTATTAATGTTAATTGTGTTACTAATATAACTTGAATTATTTCTCATATTGAAGAAATGATATTTATATATATCGGAAAGATTAAATTTATGAATTCGGAAATGAAATTTATATAAATTAAGTTTGTAACGAGAAAATTACATTTATAACATAGTATTTGCACCAAAAGCGAGAATTCTATCACGGATTTAATTTACAAAATACGTTTACATATCTGTTATTAAAAGAATCTCATGTATCCTTTGATATGATAAATAATATGACATGATAGAAACTAATTGTGCATTGATTTTAGAAATATAGAAAAAAAATTTCAGTTTGATAAAATAATGATAAGATGTAATATAATATATAAAGGAGACGAACATATCTGAAACAAGATCAATGTATAACTGCTACATCATGAAGATCAGTAAAAGAAAGTAGGCCACAAAAAATTATCACAGTATTCGAGAAATCGTCTTTGTTAAAGCCCTTGAAAATAGGTAATTTCGTATGCGAAGAACGTTTCGAGGTTTCGTCAGATAAAAAGAAGTGGGCAAATCTACATGCGCTGACACTTTTATGAGTAGAAATATATGCTTGGAAGAAAAAGGAAATGTTAGTTACGCAATATTATCAGATATTACGTAAAGCTTGAAATAAGCAAGACTTATAATTATCTTGAAATATAATTCATCATAATATAATTTTATGACATTTTATAATAACTTGAATAAATAATTATAAAAGGGAATTAAACAAATGTATTAAGGGATTTAGAATAATGTAACATGCAACGTAATAAAATTTTTAATTACATGAATGGAGATTGTTTCTAAACGAAAATATAATGCAAAGAGAAATTTTTTTGTGCAATAAAAAAAAGTGAACATCTTTAAGAAAGAAGACAACTGTAAAGAAGCGTTAAGCAGAACGAATTGTATGTCAAAAAGAGGGAGTCTTTTCCGGTGAAAGGACATGCTAGAAGACAAGGATAGCATAATGGCTTTGACTGCAGGAACCAAGCGGAAGCAACATGAGACACCGGATCCCATACAAATGCCCAATTAATGTACCCGCTTATGGGTCTTCGTAGTCTGCTGGGGATAAACGCGGTGAACTTCATCTACTATTCCGACGTGTATGAGGCATCATTCGTATCCTTCGTACACGTCCTTAACGATGGTGATACTTGGTGCTCGCAGTCGCGATCCACGATTTATGGCGTCATTTGTTCTCACCGGCGGTTGTGCGATCGCGAGGAAGATATTTGGTGGTCACGAGGGTGACAAGGGTTTCCACGAAATGTATGTAGTCTCCGGTAGAGAATTCATAATGGGAATTTAGCTCTTTCAGAGCTTTGCGAAATGGTTGGTTCTAACAAAATTCGTTTGGTTATTTATTTATAAAAATTTCTTGAAGAGAACATCTTACTTTTAGGCCTCCTCTAATCTCATAACTCAGATTCCTATTTAGAGCTGAATATATTTAACCATCATATATGTATATCAGAGGTCATTTCCGTAATATAAAGTAATTCGTTTATTTTTAAATTAAATTTTGGAAGTAGTATATGTTTTTACATCGCGTTTCCCTAATAGAAAGTTATTTTATAAGAAACTTTGTATCGCTTTCAAGGTCAAAGGAATCAAAATTAAGGATACTCGGGCGGTAAATATGCTATGGAATAGAATGCGAAGTTTAATGTAATTATGTTACGTGCGGTTGAAATGTAAAATAATACTCTAGTTTCCCAGCAAATAATTTAAACGGGAATGAGGACAGTTATGCAGGCTCCACTATGCATATGCTAAGACAGTTTCGTTCGCAGGTGCCTTCTCTAACTTGCTCGTTTATCACTGTCTACGTATTAATCACTGTGACAGGATTGGTTTGTATTTTCATTGGACCGCAGATCTGTATCACTGCATTACGGCTACTGTCCGTAAATGTCACTCCATAAAGTAGAACAATAATTGTCACCTTCGTAATCCCGTGCATCATAAAGCGTAATTTATCGCCTTATTATTGCAATCGTCAAAGCGCCCGCTAATCGGAATTCTAAGCTGTCTATAAATCGCTACCTTATGCCTGACGTCATTTCCTGAGAACTTCGTCGGCGACATACTAATGACCGCATAATTGTGACCAAACGCGAGATGGATACACCTGTCGGTGCATCGGTTGCCAGGTTGGCTTCGAGATGTGTGAATTTCTTTCAATTCCCGATTTAATAATTTATTTTTAGAGGTCTAATCATAATTTATTAACATTTTTACAATCTATCGATTTTTTTCGCTTTTTTTATTCTATTCGAAAACTTTAAATCCAACATTTATTTGTATAAAATATTTTCTCTACGGATATTTGTTTTTGTAGCCAAAGATTTACAGATACAGTTTCATAGATAGCTAATTCCACAGATCGTAGATAGAAAGCAGTGCATGCAGCCGGCTTATGCAAACGTGGTAATTGAATTAACACAGTCAATTCTCGTTTCTTAAAAGAAACGCATGGCCTAAAAGCCATAACGCTAAGAGGGCAAGAATATTCCTGGCGAGACTATGCGTTACACACTGAATACGAAACCAGCAATAAGACAAATCTAATCCTCCTTAGTCAGTGGCAAGAGGCCAGTTTTAATGATTATTAATAATCAGTATTCATAGAGCGGCAAACGATTACACTACTCGAGAAAAATGTTTTTAATTAAAACTCACGTTTTGCAAACTTTTCCTTCCTCTGAATAGTTTTAAGTAAGTAGCCGTAAAAAGTCACCATAAGAGGTAATTTCAAGATATGTTTCGCAGATATTCGAGCAAGCTTTGAAGTGAATATTTCAAATTTAAATTAACTATCCGAGATAACAAGATTTTTTTTTAATACTCTAATAATCTCCAATTTCTATTTATAATGCTTTTAAATTTATTTCGCACATTTCAAACTTATTTGGATAATATAAATTATTATAATTAAAATTTTTTTTATTATAATAATTGTGTGAAAAATGGAAAATTTAATTCAGGTTTTGTGTAGTCAGAATTTTAATCTTGAAATTTATATCTATACGTATCAGATATAATTAAATCATATTTGATTGTGCAATATCCAAAATTGAAAAATAATTCTCGAAACGTTAAGAATTTCTTGATAACTTCGTTGTTACTTTTACAACAATCGTGAGTCTGAAGTTCCATTCGGACATGATAATTCAGAATCTTTGACAAATGAAGCATTGGCCTTCGAAGACGAACTCCGACGGAAATCAAAGAGCATGTTACGCTTTCGGCGAGGCAATATCGTGCAACGACTCGTTCTCCTACCGCATCTCGGAAAGGCACACCCAGACGCCTCTCAACGAAATTCCGACATTTCCTCGCTTGTTCGCATTTGCATGCACGATCCTAATCTCACGTTGGCCTTTTTTTCCGGCCTGTAAGAACGTTGGTTCATTCGCAACGCGCTTCGATGCATCGTGCCGCGAAAAAGGCGAAATCGAGTAAGGAATAGCGGCACGGAGGGTTGCTGGTTGCATATCGGAACATGGGGATCGATTTAAAATGCCCGGCTCGGAAATTCGTTAGAAAACTTATCACGTTTCGCAGACTGCGATTTAATTGCACAAGTTGCGAATGGGCCCGTGAGATGCATAGAAGCAGATCAAATCGAACACAACCGACCGCATTGGCCACCGGCTGGCCACAAGCATTTCGTTTGTGGAAGTCAGACACCTGTTTGTATCGAATAAACGCTTCCTCGAACGCGAGGAAAGTGTGAATTATCATTAACACCGACTAATCTCGCGGAATATAAACGAATTACTTTTCACCGCGTGAAGCTTACGAGAGCAACATTATTTCAGCAATAATATCCGACAAGAGACTTTGATAACAAAAATTATTGATGATATGATCTACAGCGATATTCTTATCACATATAAATATATCGTAAGTCGCGTTTATCTTACTTGACACTTGTAAGATTATCCTATACAAATAATAAAGATATAAAAATTTATTCGTCATTTTAAATGTCATTGTGTGAAAATTTTGAATCAAGTGAATTTAGAATTGAAAATAAATAGTGCATTTTTTTAGTTTTTTTTTTTTTACTTAAAAATATTGTATGTTTGAACCATATACACGTTATATCTTTTAGAATTATAATCAGTAATTGAATAATTTTATACCACGTATAAAAAGCTATGGCACTTGCAATTTAGAAGAACTTTTATATTGTTATCTATTCATTGTATAGATCTTATAAAGCTCGATTGATAAAGTATGCGCAATACTTTGATGCACATATTTCGCGACGACGTGCCGCAGACATCCTAACGGAATATTCGGTGCGATGCAAACATTCCGGCAGGCGCGATCTGCATCTCATATCCGACTGCATGATCCGACGTTGCGTCGTATCTAGTTTGCACGTGAATTACATTACAAATGCAGTTACAGAGACCAGTGCTTCTGTGTCGCGCTCTTATTTTATTTCCACGTTAATAGCCTCACGTCCAAATGTGATTACAATAAGCTCGACATTACCCCGATGGCACAGTATGAGAAGCATTACGCAGAATTAGCAATATATACATATATGCATATATATTGTTTTGTACGGAATGCAACCCCCTATGAAATTAGCAACCTATTTTCAAAGTTTTGATATAATTGATAGAACTCTAACTCTTCTCCCAAGAGTTCTAAACTTGCTGATGTATTTAAAAAAATATTTTCACGCTCGATTAAATATATAAATGATTAAATGTAGAAATTTAAAGATATGGAGGCTATTTTTTATTTTTATTACACTAACATTGGCTTTAATTTTTTAGCATTTTGAAACAAATTATGAACGACGGAATTAACTGATGTCAAATTATCTCAATTTTAACAAGACGATTGATTTAAAAAAATATCTTTCTTGTTTTTCTTGTGTTTTTTTTTACCAAAAAAGTGTTTTGTTAAAAAAAAAAGTCTCCTTACAATCTATTAATCAATAATTTGTTATTTTCTTCTTTCTATATCAATTATTTTTGTATATAAATTAAGTTGATGATAGTAAGACAGTTCAGATTCCACCTCTTTACTTCCTGTCTGACTACTCCATCCTTGATCGATCTCGGAATACTCGATACGTTGACCTTCGCATGCGGATAATATCCACCCTTCGCAATGGGCGGAAAATTTCGGTCCGTTTGGAAGGAAAAGGGAAGGGTATAAACCAGCACCTTCGGTATTTAATAAACATTCCGCGAAAGCCGCAGTTTCGCTGGAACGCAGAAGGGGCGAGGGAGGGAGGAGAATTTGTCTTCCGCCCCCAGCCGGCTACCTTTTTACACCGTATTTTCCCCGCGAAGGGAAAGGGCTTAAAATTTTCATTCGATTTCCGCGGGAAATCCGATCCGTCGTTGGCAACCGCGGGTATCCGGTCGCTAGGGGCTGCGAAATTAATTAAATCGTTAACTGCGGACGAGTTTGCCATAGTCTGGACCGATATATTCAGCGCTTTTCTCGTCCTTTCTACTCTTCCCCGCGGCACGGATCAACCTCTAGCTGAACTCCCTTGATTCTTGGGTCTCAGTATATTTTTTCGCTGTTTTCTTTTTTTTTGGACGTTTCGGTCGGACACAACCCCTTAAATATGACTTATTAAACGCACAGGGGATCACTGTTACCGGCTGTTTTCATCCGGACGGATTGAATTGATGCAGGAGACAAATTTTCCAATCAAAGGACTTTATTTTAGGATTTACAACTGGAAAATTGCTACAAAATAATCGAGGAAAATCGGGAATTGATTGGCGTATAAAGCTAACGTTATTTTTCTTTTATACAAGAATGTATTACAAAAATAATATTATATTATCTAAATATAATAATATCGAATTTTAAATCAGTATATTTTATATTATTATATTTATATTATTAATACAAGAATTTGTTTTATACAAATAAATCATTATTATTATCTAAATGTAATAATGAGAATTTCAAAGTATGTTTTATATTATGAGTATCTTTTTTGTTATATACACACACAGTAAGCGTTACAAAAGTCATAGGATTATTTATCAGCATTATGGGCTATGATTATTTTGCACATAAAGCGTATTGGTGATTTCTGGAAACACGATCATACGCAATCGTACCGTATGAATTTGATATCAACTTCTACGGATACATTGCGCGCACTATAAATCGATGTATGCTCGATTTCAATTCGCGCTAGTATGGCTGCTCATAGGTTGAAATGCAGAATAGTGTTCCTTTGATATCATACGAATTGCATTGCAACATTTGACTGCGAGCCACAATTTTCACATATTAATGCTCGTCATGATTAGATCTCTTATTGGTTGGTGAATTTGCACAGTTCGCGTTATTAATATTAATATATTAGTTCATATTATTAGGGTATTGAAATATTAATTAATATGACGTGACTCGTTGTTGCATATCTAATACTCGGGGCATATAAAGCATGCAAAATGCATACTCGAACGATGCAAATTCAGGTTTAATTTTCCTTGTAAAAAAATTCATATATATCATAAGCCGTACAAAATATATTGTATAAAACATTATCATATTGATTTGACGAGTACTCGATAAAGATCAATTTACAAAGTTTATTTGCATTTACATAGAACTATTAATTAAACAACTATTAATTCATAGTTTCGAGATGAAACATTTTCCAAGAACAGGAAGGTAAAAAAAATTGTTTTCCTACATGATATGAATTCATAAATAAAACGGCGTAAAATCGCGTGCAGTACTTATTTTGTTGTTTCGATTTTCTTAATACGCGCGACGCATCTCGCAGAGATGAGCGTGGTGCATTAACACCAGGAAGATTCACGGGAGAATTGAATACGCGCGTGACGGGGATGAGAGGAACGAGGATAGACTCGAGAGATATATCCCAGTATTTTGCCTAGTCTATCCCCCGCGACGCCGAATTTACATAAGCGGCTTTTCTCTGGGCGAAGCTTTTCTCCCAGTCCTAAATAAATATTGACCGGGTCGCCTCTTCCAGTGGTCGATGCCGTCGTCAAATGGCCCATAGCTAGCCACCGTCCGCATTATCCGCTAAACGCTTATTAAACGATGGGCGAGATGGGAAATCATGATGTCACTCGCGACCTCGGCTTGAGATGACGTGAGTCAAAGTTTAAGTACGACATCATATCCTACAAAACACTCGTTTTTTTTTTTACCTTCAATTAATCGATTCCGTCTCTCACGACCGAGAATATAGATGGCAATGGTTAACCTTTAATCTGCGAAATATTAATCCTTCATTCATACCATGTATGAATAATAGTTGAATTGCCATTTATGAAAGTTTCAATAAATTCGCTAATAAGACTAGATTAACAGAACTTAATATAAAGAATCGCGAAATGATTAATTTTATATAATACTTGGTAGTGGCAGAATTTTTTTTCGTGTTCAATAATTCTAATTTTCTCTTTTAATGTTAAGCAAACTCTATTATCATAATGATATACGTAAAATGACGAATGGTATTGAAATATTCAATAATAATCTCGACTGTCATAGTCGTCATAAATTTAAAGAGTGGAGAAACGAAATAGGGAAGATTATATAATTTAAATCGTCTTCGATAATTAAAAAAAATATGTAACCATAAAATAGCAATTAAATAAAAATATCTAATTATAAGAAGTGCAATAAGAATGAGTAATGCGCTTAATTTATCTACTACGTAATATCCATTATACGTTCTTACGTCAAATGGTAATTGACTATGGCTGTGTTAACCATTCGATTGTGTGATTAGTTAGTCAGACACGTTTCTCACTGACTAAATGTACGATCATACGTGAGGATGAATAATCACATATCTTTAAGGCAATTGTTTTCCGGTGTTGAATTATTGAGATCGCAGAGATTGTGTGTTACTAACGTGAAATACGCACGTTCACTTTTCACATGATAACGCGACGCCACACAAACGATCGCTAATGGAAGTTATGTTTTGTTATTATTACAGAGCGCAAGCTGTTCGTTGGCATGCTATCGAAAAAATTCACGGAAAACGACGTTAGGAACATGTTTAGCGCTTACGGAATGATCGAGGAATGCTCGGTGCTGAGGGACAGTACCGGGAAAAGTAAAGCCTGTGCCTTCGTTACCTTCGCTAGTAAGCAGTTTGCGATCAATGCCATCAAAGCTCTGCATCATTCCCAGACAATGGAGGTGAGTACAAGTATAGACGATGGAGGAAATACTTCATATAACGTTTACAGCGTCTTGAATTTTTCTTCAAATTTTCTTCAATTTGTTTTTTTTTTTCAAATTCGAAAATTGAAATTACATGAAAAATTAATTTTAGTTACTATTTTAAAGTGATCGGAGCTATTAATTCTTTAGGTAATTAATTAAGTAATGTTCCCAATTTTGATGGATAAAACGTTATTGTAGGTACATTAATGTAATTTATGTTAATGTAATTTAATTTATTGAAATATTAAAGTTACTAATTTTGATGTTAGATATTTCCAAATCAGTAGTTATGCGCGTAAAGCACGGTAACTAGGGTTCAAATTATTAGTAGTTCACTATAATTTTAACAGCTTTACTACATCACGATTAATAATTGAAATAACGCCATTTGATAGTCTACCTCTAATAATAAATTGAGAATACATAGGAAATTTCTTATACAGAAATAATGCAATTTATGAGAATGTAACATGTTTTATTCATTAATATTTTTGCTTCTTTAATCGCGTATTCATTGATCTATTGTTCAACGATCATTTCGTCTTTCATCCTTTCACCATTAAGCTTTTTGCATCTACGTTTTCTACAATTAATTAAAAGATCATAATGAAAACTCAGTTGCTCGTGGAAATAATGAGGAGTCCAATGAGGACATGCAATCTGCTCTCACATTTATATCGCAAGGAGGAACTAGGTCGCGAGGATTTCGATCTTTTAAGCGGAGAAAACAGTGTCGCAAAGACTGGCAGATGACGACACAAAGCGGGTCGCGTACAAAGTCCTTCGTAGATCGTTTCTTTTCGTGACAATTCAACCGAGTCGTCGGATATATTGGCTCGATGCCACTGTCACCCGATGAAACATCCGTGTGCATCTACAATCCGACTAGTCACCTCGGTGAAATATACCGATTTAACTCGGAGTAACTAAAACCGAGCGAGAGAGTAAAGACGGCCGAACTGGTCGACATCTAGGCGATTCAAAGCTCGCCAAGACTCTTTTCCCTTCTCCCCTTCTCTCGCCGTAACTCCTCGGCTGTCTAAGCTTTCACAAATGCTAGAATTGGTATGAATAGATATAATTACCGAATCTCCATTCGGTATTGAACAGAAATAGTAAAACGAATTATGCGACATTTATCGACTTGTGTATTGATCAAATTATATGAAGAAGAATTAGCCTATTATTTTGCTACAGTGTCTTTAAGAATATCCTTTAAAGGAAGAAATAGAAGAATCTATTATATATAGAAATATATATATAGAAATATTGATTTGCAATTTCTATCAAATTTACATTTATTTTAAACAATATTTTCCAGGTATAACTGTTACTTTTTTAAATGTTGTATAATGATTTGATCTGTACTATATTATATTTAATTTATTTTCGAAATAATATTAACATATTTTTTCTGTAAATTTTTTTGCGCTACAGATATACATATGATGCAGAAAATTCTTTTAAATTCTATAATAAAAGATAAATTTCTTTCTTGTTTGTCTGTTAATTTGATATTAAGTCTAATATTAATAAGATCTTTTTCTTTTTCAATTCGCCTCGCGATATTCAGCTGTTAAACATATAATTTTGTTTCATTGATGTGAGGCTCAGTTAAATACTTAACAACCTCATTAACCACCTCCTGAGATATATTTGGCAACGGTACGCCTATGCAACGTACTATTTCGAATGGTAAAAGCGAGTAGTGCCAAGGCATGCGAGCACGAAGGCAATTCCACTTTAATATCACGAATATTTCCGGCCGCAGGTTCTTCGAACTTGCTCATTCGTCGCTACCGGCGTAACCGGCACGCCGATTTCGCGTCTCCAATTGCAGGCGCATTGTGCATGGTGCATCGACCTTGCGATGCGTGCGTATATACGTCTCTCGCGTCCCGTCGAATGAGTTTCTCTTTTCGATGTAATGCTCGATCGCAACGGCGAATCCGTTCTCACGCCAATGTTGAACTTGGACTTGAACCAATAATTTACGTCGGATTCAGGTGTAAAACGTTGAGTATGCTCGATACGAAGTACGACGAATGACTCTGAGCTAACGAGAAGAATGTCAAAATTGTAGTGAAAACTTTTTTCAAGAATTTGGATTGACAGCAAGAAGCAGAAAGCAAGCAGTTGTCATTGTCACTAAAATATTGACATAATTTTAAGATTTAAATATCTTTTGAAATTAAAACAGAAAGCAAATGAGAGAAGTAATTATTTATCTGTTCTTTTAAGTCATACTTATCAATCACATTAGTTAGTAAAACTTTGAACTTTTTGAAATATTTAATTACGAAACACGACATATTATTCTTATAAATCTTATAATTCTTTTACGATTGAATTAATAATAATAATATAAGAAACTCTTTTTTTTTATACATTATAGTGTACATCGTTAAAAGAAAATTTAAAAAAGTTTTAAAAAATTATGACGATTATTACGTAATTCAACATTTTGAACATGTGTCATTATAATTTATTTCGTTAATTTTTGTTTTGAGTTATCGGATCTTAATTGTGATACTACGATCGAGATGTTCTTTATATTTTTTACATTTCACATATCATTTGCGATTACGCAGCATCAATGCGTCGTGCAATTTTCAGGGCTGTTCATCGCCATTAGTCGTAAAATTCGCCGACACGCAAAAGGAGAAGGACCAGAAGAGGATGCAGCAACTCCAGTCGAATCTCTGGAACATCGCGGGAGTCAACATCACGCCGCATTACCTAACCGTACGTGCACTTAATATTTTATAATATTAATAAAAGCTCTTTGGCCGATATCAAAGATTCTATTTGCATCGAGAATGAGAACTCTTCATGGCTCTATCGTTTGAGCGCCTTACATTCATGTGCATTATCTATCCTTTGTGACTTCCTACATAGCAATCTCAATTTTGTTATGCAAAGTATGTCTTAAAAAAAGGCGTTTTTAAAGAATATCCTTCATTCATTCAAATTCATATCCTTCGAACACGTACAACAGCCATCAAAGCTTTGTTTCCATTCACGAGATTTGCATAAAGCTTTACAGGTGTATTCTGCAAATTTGCGATCGATCCCTTCTTAATGGAAATTTGACGAAATAGCTTTATTCGATTTAAATATCTAAAGATATTTAAATTAATTTAGAGTAAGAGAAATTTTACAACTCTTTCGGCAGATTTAATATTGTAAAATATTCTAGAATCTGTAAACATTACATTACAACGAATTTATGGAACACAGCAACGATAATGATGGATGGAAATCACGTTTGTACTTGCAGAACGATGCGCATACCTTGGCGCCTACGTCGTTGCAGCTTCTGCAGCAGTTGCAGGCGACGACGAGTGCCGCAACCCCGGTAGCCGCGAACGCGGGAGCAGCGAACGCACTGTCGAATGTGCAGCATCAGTTACTGCTTCAACAACACCTTGGCCTTGGTGCGGCAACACCTGCGCACGCAGCACCCCCCGCTGTGCCCAGTCCAGCGGAGATCAACCCCGCGAATCTGCAAAGTCTCGCCACCCTCGCGTCCCTGAGTAACACCGCTGGTGAGTATGGTCAGTATCGATTATTATTCTTTTATTTTCGCCCATTTCCGCTTATTTAATGATTTTCGCTTTTTAATTATAAGAGACCTAAATAAAATTAATAGAAGTTTAATTTCTTGAAACGAGATTGAAGCTTCTTAATAATGATAATGTTTGTTACGTAAATTAGCGAGAGAGAGAATTCCCTACATACAATATAAATTCACGAATAAAATCTGTTATCCATCACACCAGCATTATTTTAAAAATCAGAAATTTATTATTTATAAAATATTTATATAAAGACGTTATATTAATGTATGTATGAAGGCATGAATATATTGAAATCGATAAATAGCTGTGTGCGATAGCAAATTAATGTTTCTTATTTTAAATTCAAGATTGCAAGAGTAAAATTTTGTATTACATTTTGACGTTTAAATAAGTTGATATTTTTGTTTGCCTTTTTCGTCGTTTTTATTTTATATATTTTATATCCACACGAATTTGGACTTTTTTTTCATAATTTTTAAAAGTGATTTTCATAATATCACATACATAGTACTCTTAAATATTCCCAATTGCCAGTGCACTTACACCGCATTTATATTTTACAAATTGTGTCAGTTTTTTTTTTCACATTTCTACTATTATCAGATGTATGACATATATATATTACGTTAAACTTTTCTCTTTTAAAAATGTTCAGGTTTAACTTCGGTCGCATCACCTTTTGACCCCACTCTATACTAGTGTTCCAATACTTATAGAAGATCTATTTTCACGAGCGAGTTAAAAACGTAAATCTCTTGCGCGCGGATAAATTTAAATATGTAATTTCTCTTGAGAGATGATCTGTTTCTCTGCTAAAAAAAATATGTCAATTGGGCGCCATCATTCCGATATAAAATATCATAGAATATGATCGATTCGCGCTTTGCCTAGCAAAATGAGATTTTATCCGTTTCTTCGCTAAAATTACTCGTCCGCGCAGTCTCATATCGGTGTCAGAATAAATTATATTATTTCGCGCTTACGCTTTCCAACTTCCATCGCGTACGATCGCGTCCCGTGGGTCGTATCTTTTCGAAAGTTATAACGAAATGTCCTGCACCAGCTTACCAGGCAATAATAAAAATAAAATTCTACGTTTAATGGGATCGGGAAGGATGCCAGGACGACGATATACATACCTCTATACGAGACTATATCATTATCTTTACTCCGACATATATGTTTATCATTTATTGCTGCGGAACGGATGGTCATTCGATGACGGTCCAGTGTCACGCAATAAGTCCACATACACACGAACGAAATGTGAAGAATGATAGACGTAGTCTACTTTCAATATGCAATAAAGAGAGAGCTTTAAATCTTGAATTATGTAAAATAAATATAAAATAAATATTTAAAATGCATGAACTTAATAGTAATTAAAATATTAATATATTCTTAATATCGCTAAAAATGCTACTGAAAAGAGGGAGAAAAGAGAGATGTTTCTAGATAGATAGATAGATAGATGTGCTGTTAAATTATTTCGGATTATGCAAAATTTGATTTAAGCTCTTTTCGCCAACTGTTAAGTGGTACGATATATTCATCATCGTGGTATATAAATCTAGAGCATTGAGGCTCTCTACAATAAATTCTGACGCATTATGTTTGCAGCGAACGCGGGCGTGTCGCCAATGAGTATGCAGAACCTTGTCACTCTGGCAGCTATGACCGGCGGAAACGGCAACCTCCAGGTGTCGCCAAACAGTGAGTAGAGAATATTTTGCGAGACGCATAATCAGAGAACACATTATGTACATTAATGTGCAGCTGTAGGTTCCGCGCGGAACTGTCCGGCGCTTCGAATTATATGCATAACTTCGGGCCACGTTATATTGTCCTCCTACGAATTGCACAAAACACCTGTATGCTTATGCGTCACGTATGTTACTCGCGGTAGACGGTAAATCCGCTTGAGCGTAGTCCGAGTTTAATGATTGCATGCGTTGTTAAAGTTCCACGCGAATGGGTGAACTGTCCACGCTTTTGTAGATATTGCATGGTAAAGCGGCCGAAGTCGTGCCGCGATTGCAATGGTAGTAATAATGCGACAGCGTGTCTAAATGTGTCTTCGCAAACTGTATTAACAGCAATTGTAACGACGATACGATGAGAATAGGTTTCAGAATATATCATATTGTTATATGTAAAACATATTTTAGAAGCTGGTCAAGCACGAGAAAATGTTCTGCGAACGAATGCATCTAATTCCATTTTTACATTTACGAGTCGTTTTAAAAAATAAGAAACTTTAAAATAATGATATATATTGGATACGCAAATTAACTAAGTTAATCAAACGATGTTACGATTAATATTTGAATTACTGACAAAATTATTGTCACAATAGTTTTGTCTGTTATTTTATTACATCACCATTTTAATGTCAATAATTTTAACAACTTCATTTTAGTAGTCGAAGTTTTAGTTTAGTCAAAAGTTTTAGTAACATGTATCTTTGTTGTATTATGTGTACATTGAACTGTGTAAATGTACAAAGTCTGCAGGTAAGATGTTTGTTTTCGTAGTTAATTATGTAATTATCGCTTCTTACTCATATCAACAAAACTAACACACCTTTATTATTTTGCATGTACACGATATGACGCTTCTCCTATAATTTATGTAAAGTCAATAGAAAAGTAAGTCAAGTATGCAAGTTGCTTCATTGCTTTTTTCACATGTAAAGAGTTGTGTAAGTGCTATTTGCACAGGAACAAGTTTTTTTTTCATACAATTGTAATGAACAGTGCTAGGAGAACAGTCGACATTGAACAGAAATAAATCTTAATATTGCAAAATAAGAGATTAGAAATGTGATAAGTATTTTTTTTTTGCAGACGTTACTAACTTGCCTCGCAAACTTGATTCATCATATTAATATGATACAAGTGAAATTGTTGACTTTGCAAATTGTTTAGTAGCAATTAAAAATATAATACCGGCGTCACCGCGAAAATTTCATTATAATTTTGCTTTACGTGATTATACCACATTCGTATTATCGAGTCTGCTTTTGCTAATATCGCGAACGTGTTTTGTGTTTCAGCGTTAAGCGGCCTGGCGAATTCGACAGCAGGTATGTCGTTATGTACGTGTCGTATTGCCTGGTACAGTATTAACAATTACTAAATTAATTTCGATCATGCAAAAGGGGCCTTAATCCTGTTGATAGTCTGATTTCCCCATTTCGCTTATTTAATTAGCGTACGTGCACGTGTGCGTGTGTGCACGTGCTTACACTTTCCCTTCTTTTTCCTCCTCCCCCTCGAATTTCCTCATATTCTCTATTTCTATCAATGTTCATGGTGGACATAAATTCGTCTGTATCGAAACAAATAGTTTGATAATATTAACAATTAATTGTGATAAAAATTAGATAAAAAAGTTTTTTCAGATTAATGTATTAAAAATTGAATCTACAATGATCGAGTTTTATTTGTCAAAAGTTTACCAATGATTTCTTTCTATAGTTTTACTATAAAATTTTAAATACTCATTATGTTTTTAATTCTGCATAAATTTATTAAATTAAATTAAATTAAATTTATACAATTCTAAAAAATTAGAATTACAATAATTATATTGTACAGAAATTTACATAAAAGCATATGGCATAATATTTTTCCGCAGAAATTATATTTGCCGTTTGCCGAGTGTTTAATTACGAGGTTTGCATTTATGCTATTATGTAAATTTGTGTACAACAATCTTAAGCTGCAGGTAGAAATATTCTATTATTTTTATAACGCGCTAAATACGTCATAACGAATGGCATTACAACAGCATATTTTACGTTTCTTTGTTTCTTTTATATGAACGTACGTCACAATTTTAACGTTTCGTATTTTTTTTTCGTGCGTAGCTGCTCTTCTGGGAAAAACAGGAAATACAGGTGAGATATTCGTAGGAAGAGAAATTGTTTGGCTGATTCGCATTCTTTATCGTATTATCATAATATTACATATCTTCCTTTCGAATTCCTTTCTTGTCATTTCTCCTTTCTATTTCTATTTTTTTTTTATTAGTGTCTTCCGTATATTGTAATGCAATATTGATAATTATTGTTGGCTATAAATTTTATTATTTGTGCTAGTCTCCTCTGCTTCAATCAACGTTTTTGAATTTTGTACATAATGCTGTATCAATTATAAAAACGGCAAAGAATTTAAAGAATATGAGGTGTCCCATACCCATTTATTTAATGTTAAAGAATTAAAATAAATTTTATTAAAATTGTTTAGTACTTGATAATTATATATGTTTATTTGTGAAAATTATTGCAAATGAAAATACTGGCAATTAGAGAAAAGTAAAATCTTATTTCTTTAATAGATTTAGAAGTAAATTTTGCTTTTAATTTTAATTAAAACATAAATCATACAAATATTTTATAAAAAATAATGAAAACGTTAAAAATGATTTTAAAAAATATCGTTTAATCAAAATTACTCAGAAAAATTGTATTAAATGTCAAGTCATTGAATTTTATAAGTTGAAAGATAACATAACGATAGTTTTGTGACACCATGTATATATATTTTGTATTCACGAATATGAATAATCGAGCCAATTAGTAATTGATTGGTGCTGCACACTAAATTGTTGTAAAAATTTTCGCAGAAAGCATTGAATTAATACATTAATTGGCGAAATCTTGCCTGGTGCTTTTAGAAACGTACAGATTTTTATTCTCCATCAATTGTAGTTTTAATAAAAAAAAAATATATATATATGATCTAAATCATTGAGTGTATATATTTGAGATGTATTGGGAATATTCGATTTTTGCACATATGCTTATCGCAATTAATGGTTGCACGATTTTTTGTAATAAAAATTTAATCAGCAACAATATCTGTACATAATGAAAAGGAAGAGTAGAACTGTTTCGTAAAACGCTTATTAACCAAGGTATTGGCGCGTGAATTTTTACTATATAAATGATCGTGCATGAAGACGTATTATACTTTCAAATTTTTTAAAATTATTATCATCAATATACATCTCGTTATACAGTGAATTTCTATCTCCATACCGAGAAGATACGACATTACTCTTATTTTCTAAAATTTAAACTATTAAAATATTAATTAAATTCCTGTCAAGCGAAATATTTTATATGTGCCACACTGAAACATAATTTTGTAATTTTATTCATTCGTGCATATTTCAGGTTTATTTATCAATTTTTTGTTTGTTTCCTGTTTTTAAAATTAATTTTAAAGACATGGATATTTTCATGTTTCATGCTACTTAAATAATTTAATTAAATTTTACTAATAATTTAGTAAGGTATAAGATTGTTATCATATATTTCGTTACTATATTAATTTTAATGTTTATATAAAGTGTACTTAAATTTTTAATTATAAATCTAGACTCTTTTAAATTAATGAATGTAAAAATAACGTAAAAAGAAATTGTCATAAAGAGTATACTGAAATTTTTTAATGAAGTTGATCTTGCTTCTCTTTTAAATTAATTTTTTCATATAAATTCCAAGTACCAAGTTAAATAGCGATATTTGACAGAGTTAATATGTTATATTACACAAGTACGTTGCTTTTTCTGCCTCTAATAGTAATAACAAACACAGAGCGATTTAGCGTTCTTGCGATGTCGCAGCACGTGAGGCATGCCTCAGAAATAATTAGGCTTGGGTATGAAAATTTATGCTTGAGGGTCCGTGAAAAATAATTCCAATGTTCGTTTTCAAGGGTCTACTGGGGGCAGTCTTAGTCCTGTAACATCTCTCACGCTCAACTCCTTGACGGGGACGCCGTTAAACGGACTTCAAGACTCGCTGAGCAATGCCTATTCCAGCTTACAGCAGTACGCAGGTAATTATTCGGCTTGTCAGGCAACTTTCGATGTACACAGAGAATCGTTAAGCGCAGTCCACACTGCCTTTCTGCATTCGCGTGAATATACGCAAAAGGTTACTTTCTAATAAGTAAACTGTGCGCATTAAAGCTCTCATTGGAAAGACGACGGTGACCGTGGAAAAGAAAGAGTTGCATAGTGAGTAATAATATGAAGTAGATTGCCTGAATCTATATTTCTGTGGATTGTCCCACGTTTTAATGTCAAGTCGTTCATATGGTTGACTTTCGAATTAATGCGCTGCAAAATTGTCGTACAATATTCACGACAATCTGATTGATGCTACGAAATACTTAAAATTGAAGAGAATATCGGAGATAATTATTGTCTTCTTAATAAATAAAAATTGGCAGTCTTTCTCCTTGCGTTTAATATTGATCTTCGCACATTTCGATATCGCACATTTAGCGCTAAGCTTAAGTTATATATAATGTTATATCTTCCCCGTGAAACATTATATAAAATCGATGCAAATATGGGAGATTTTAAAATTGGCCAATTAATTGGCGATTTAAGCAAATGAGCCGCTGGAAGTATCGGAAATATGGAAGTGAACCAAATGAATGCCTGAAAGAAAAACAACCGATAGGTTCGCATGTGCCTATTGGAATATCCATGTATCCGAGCGCACACGATATACTCGCGAAAATTGAACGAGTGGAAGTGTATGTGTGTTTTATAGTGCCACGGTTGCAAATATTCGAGAGCTTAAATTGCATTACATCTTCTCTTATAATACTGTACATACTTTCTAAATCGCTGGATATTTAATTATTTCCCATTTTATTTATCGCGCTTATATGCTTATATTATTTAGAGTAGATTGAAGTGATTCAGATAGATTCGATCAGTTAAGCCTGTTTGGTGTGTCTCTGTACGCTGAGACGCGCCAAGCCAATGCGTAGAGTTGTATTGGTAACCGGAATTGTTCGTTGCGAAATGATATAAATCAAGTTTAAAAAATAATTGGTCTACAATTATAAAGTCTAATTACGAAAATTAATTAAATACGTTGCCCTCCCAGTAAAGACCAAACTAACAGTAACATTGCAATGTTATAATTTCCCACAATATGAATGTAATACAACTCATGTAGTTACAATTTTGAGTAGAAAATTATAATATGATGCAATGTTACTGTTAGCTGGTGTTTACTGGTGTTTTCTGGATTCGACGAGGTTTTCGACATGATTGATATCATTTGAAAGAATATGCGATTGAGATTGTATCCTCGCGATAATCTAACATGAATATCAACGACATGCCCGGATTTCAGGGTTCCCCGCGTTCACGGCGGCTGCGGCCGCTGCTGCGGCGGCAGCGCAGAAGACGAAGTTCACCAGCACGGACAAGCAGATCGAGGGCCCCGAAGGTTGCAACCTCTTTATCTACCATCTGCCGCAGGAATTCGGCGATACAGACCTCATCTCCACCTTTTTGCCCTTCGGCAACGTTATATCTGCCAAAGTTTTCATAGATAAGCATACGCACATGAGCAAATGCTTTGGTAAGTTGAATTAACGAAAAGGAATGGACATAGAAATGTGTTATAAACGTGACGATAAATTTTGTGTCGAGATATATTCGCCCGACGCGACATACGGACGAATGGAATCCGTGCATTCTGCATTTTGCAATGTTGTTTCAGGTTTCGTGTCGTATGACAATGCGTCGAGCGCGCAGGCAGCGATCCAGACGATGCACGGTTTCCAGATTGGCATGAAGCGACTGAAGGTCCAGTTGAAACGGTCCAAGGACGCCTCCAAGCCGTACTAGCTGACGTCACAGAACGTTCGTAGGTAGATACCAAGGACTTCCTCGGACACCTCCGGCCCGACGGCGTCCTTACGCTCGGGACGGCGCTCGCGCATTTAATTAACAACCGCGATGGTTGATGATTAATTCCCGCAGCGCGGAGTCGCGTCTAAGCGATAGGTCTAGGTAGAACATGCGAAAGTATTAGGTGGCAGTATTCCACGATACTCTCTAGTCAAGCAGTATTTTCCACGAAGGTAGCGAGTTAACCGGGCTATGATCGAGTGATTCTCGGAAGCGCCGAAGAGGAGACCTTCGCCGCTCGACACCTTCGCCGTCCTATCGAAACGAGGCTGTGATAATCCAGAAGACTCTCTTGTCTCCGTCGGACTGACTTTTCTTCCGAGGTGCAGGAACGTAATTTATTCTTTTTAACGTGTCGCTTGTGCGAAACTTGTCCCGCCGAACTGTCTTCTCTCTTCTACCTGCCGGTCTCCGCCCATGTGTGTGAACACATTCAGTACATTTTTTTTAATCCAATAATCTGTCTATTCTGTTCACGTTCGTGCCACGTCGCGACTGTATATCGTATTACGTCTGTTTAACTTTTCCATTGCCGAGTTAAATATAGAAATCCTGCTTTTTTTTTCGATAATCCATTTCAGTAATTTTTAACAGGAGACGGGATAGGATTAACGAATCAGTATTAGCTCATTATTATTTCACGCCGCTTGATTTCGTCGTCTGTGATGATCGATTTCAAAGACTATAACCGGTACTTCTAAAGCTCATGCAAATTTAGTAAATCCGACGAGATATAATTAATCAAGATTAATTATAATTACACGTTAATTCTTTTAAGAACTAAATGAGTTGTTTTTTAACGTCAAAATCACTTTTGTGTTGAATTTTAAGAAACATTATATATGTTGAGTATTGTTCATATTTTCTCATCAAAAATAAGGGATTTTGCATGCAAGAGATATGCGAATACTTCATTACGCTTTCATAAAAGACAAAAGGAATATGCATGTAAAGGCTTCGTGATGTGATTGTGATATATCTATCCATTTCGAATCTCTTAATTCGACTTTTGCCTTCACGAAAATGACAATCGGTATTCAGTTTTTCAAAATAAATGGCTCTAGCGTTTCTAAAGATTTCTTTGCAAGTTTAAGTTTAACTCGATTGGTTAAGTTTATATCAGGATTATAAATTGTATTTATAGGAATGGATTTTGGCGGTGCGCATTTAGCATTAAACGTGCACTTTCGTTGCCAAATTCGGTTTATCTAAGATGAAGAACGTATAAGTTTGTAATACAAATAGCAACGAACAGCCACGTTCATCGCTAAATACGCAATGGCATAAAACGGGTGTTTCAAATATTCATCCGTTTCATAATATCCGCCCGTACTTATCGCACGATCTCGATCTCGAAAATATGTTCGTCTCTTCGAATTTCGAAGGTGCAAGCCTGGCGGCACGTTCCCGGAAGATGCAATCAAACTACATTTCGTTGCAAAGGCTGCCAGTAAAGCTTTCTGTGCTAACTTACTGTTGCACAAAGTGAAATTACGTACGTGAAGTTCACTAACAACGTAGCTTTTCCCTTAGGAGGGTAAGACTAGTTTGCTTTGAATTTTCACGCAGCGTTCGAGTCCGTACCTCGTAACCATTTGACGATTTGACTTTCTCTCTCTCTCTCTCTCTCTCTCTCTCTCTCTCTCTCTGTCTCTCTGTTTTTCTTTCTGTATTTTTTTGTAATTTATCTCTTTCTATCTCTTAATTTCTCTATTTTGTTCTCTATACCAATAACCACAGTAGTTTGAGCTGGTAGTTGAACCAGCAGATACGAGCGATAAACACAAAGATCTATCTCACTCATTGTAATTATGTCAGCAGCTATTATTACCGCGTGTACCTCCTCCGTTTATTGTTTCGAGACGCACAAAAATCGAATACGTTCTCACGTGATAATAATATCACTAAGTTTTCTATGGTTAATCACGCTACGACGCTTTATTAGTTAGTAATACTAACATTGCCATGTGATTTTTGGGGGGAGGGAGGGAGGGATGTGCAACCGATCGTCGCAGACGGTGAATAAGCCAATTGTTTCCATTAATATAAGAACCTAATCTATGTTTAAGAAGAATGTTCTACTCGTCATTTTATTTTGGCTCGCGATCGATAACAAACGGTTGCCGGCCATGAAATTGCTGTTAGGAGATACTATGTATTTGAACGATTACTGCAGTTGTTATCTGAGTCTGGAAACCATTGGCGAATTTCACCGATTGCGTTGCATTAGCAACGAGTTTTCACAGATGCGCTGTCGAATACATTGTTTCTCTTTCCTTGTGACTGTCTGTCAAGCTGAATAAAGTGGACGCTCGTTGCTCGTGTTTAAAAAGGACGATTCGGCAAAGTACCTGCGTACACGCTGCACGGTGTCATTGGTTCAGAGGCCCCGCGAAACAATTCGTTTGACACTTGAACGCATTTTGACGATCCTCATTCCATATCTTGCGTGCGCTAATTGTCTTATCAGACATGCAGTTTTCGAGATATTGTTTCATCGAGGTATTATTATAATCCAATGAAACGATATTTCGAGGTCATCTTATTGACTCTTATTTTTTAATAATAATTCCGCATAAGAAATAGAGAAATTATAACTTCATCTTCCGATGATATATTTATTCTGTAAAGTCCTCTTGTTTAAGAAATTAATCACACATGGTCGTTTTGTGACAGATGATAACAATCAAACAAAGTAAAGATCTGTGTGACTTCGTTGTCATCCGCCGTTATCTGAAATGCGAGTCTGCGGAGGCAATTTGGCGCGGTAAATAATCGCGAGGCCTCGGAGGAGCCGTCACCGCGCGCGTTTGCCCGGGGCTGAACCTTCATATCTGGTGTGTGGTGGTGACTAACATGTCCGTGTGTTTGTTTGTGTGCCAGCAGGTGGCCTGTGACGTTGTGACCGTGTACTCTCGATCGGAGTCGCCGTGCCATGTCAATCTCAGTCAGTCGAATCGGTATCGGTCGGTTCGCTCGACCGGTCGGTCGATCAGTCACAATTCCCCGGTCAGTTTCTCGATCAGTCTATCTGTGTCTGTCGGTGCCTGTACAAAAGAGCAACACTCGCCCAAGCGCGATCTCACTTCTGCCGTAAGATCCTCCTGCCTTGTCGACCTCTTCTCTATCTCTTCATTTCATCCCTTCAACCTCTTGCGCGCCCATACTACCTGTCCACGACGTCGCTTCATATCTTGGCGGTCGCACCTCCGAGAGGATCACCCCGCCGATTCTCGAACCGATGGACCACGTCCTCTCGATCGCACCTGCGTGTATAGAAAAACACATCGGATGAGTCCTCGGTGGGAGAATTCACGACGCTGGGCGAGAGCGAAAAGTCGCGACCGAGAAAGTGCGCAGGAAGTGCGGAGGAGCACGATGAAGAAGACCGAGAAAGTGGGACGGAAAGGAGGACGATGCACCGACAACCGACCTGGGTTCCTCGAACGAAGCTAACGCGCTATGTTAACTCTGTCTGTCCAATCTCCCCTCCCCCTCCTGTGTATATAAAGATATATATATATAAATATATTATGCATATATGTACATATACATATATGTGTACGTGTGTATGGTATGTGCGTGCGTTGAGAGCGCGACGAGGATTCTCGTGGTTTAATTTGACGATAGGCGACGCTCCACGTCTCGCGGTGAAAGAGGACGAATGGAACAAGCGAGGAACGTGCGGCACGAGCTCTGTGCGAGGAAAAAAAATTTTTCTTATACATAACTATATATACATATACATAGTTATACATACATGTTCATAAATCGAATTATCTCGACTGAGAACTATTTTTATCGGCTCTACTATCGGGATCGCTGTCAACGCCTCGCAGCGCGCCTGTTTATATATATATATATAAATTATACATATGCATATTGTGTGTATGTATCGCGGCAAATTGGATGTGTAGACGAAATAAATGTGTGTGTATGAAGAAGAGACGGAGGCTGAAAAGGGAAACGCGAACGGACGAACAATGATCGTGCGGGACCGATGCGCGTGCGATTTCTTAGGCTTAAATCGTGCAAATATACCAAAAACGAAACGGATACAAAGAATTAAGCAAAAAGGAAAAGAAAAAACCGCTAGACAGCGAAGAAACGAATATAAGAGACATTTTGTAGTAAAGACTTTGTGATAAGATTGTATCGTACAGGGGACCGTGGTCTCCAGTTGAAACTGGACCGGGTCGCTCAGGAATAAACACATCAGGCGTCACACATTCGTGCATCCAATTCTATAAGTTGAGACACTTCGTGAATATAGACAAGTACACGAGATGCGACTTTTTAACGAATTTTAATATCGGACGAGTTTCCCGATCGCGCACTTGCATCGTCTTCTTCGTCGAATTTATGAATTGCACTCTATGCGATTAATCTTAGATCTTTACGAAAGTTACGTACGAGTTACAATCGAACGGTAGTCTAGATCGATTCAACGAACTGAAAGTCTTGTCGAAGTGATATACTAAAAAAAGAATTGCTATAGTAATTGCAAAACAATTTTGCAATCAGAAAGGAGACATTCACTCGATTTACATCAGTACGCAAGATATTTTGAAGTAATTCATTTTTTACATTAAATGAATTTTCTCTTGGAGTAAAACATGAAAACATTTTGATTTATCAATAATTCTATCAATCATAAACCGATTTCTTGATTTTAGATAATTAAGTTATCCAAAGAACAAATATGTAATTCTACGTGACTTATCTTTACATTATTTCTAATGCCAATCGCGATTTTTATTATAATTTATCAAGAGAAAACAAATCAATATTTGCAATTAGTGCAATTGACTTCGATTAAAATAAATTTATATACATTTTGCTATTTTAAGTGCAGATAATATATAAATGATGAAATTTAGAGTGAGATAGTTCCGAAAACACGTGATAAAACAATTAGTATAAATATTTTCAGCTGGACAAATGTCGCGAAAATTGGTTGCATGACGAAGCTGTGCGATGATTATGTTCGAACGAAACAAATCGAGATCGTACAAGGATATATATACAGGGTTAGTGATTAAAAAGAAGTCATTTTAAGTACTCTAGTCTGGATGTAAAAATGCCTTCGTGGATGTTAATTTAATATGAAAATGTGAAATATTTTAGATCAATCAAGATTTAAATCATTAATTGGATTACACTGCTAATAAGAATTAAAACATTTTGTTGAATTTAAATGAATGCAAAATATATTTCTTCTCTCATATACGATTTATACTTTGAAATTATTATTCTTTGTTATTTGGATCTTATTTTTTTAATTTTGAGTTAATCCTGATTAATGTCATCCACGAATGCTAAATATTTAATTACTTTATAGGAAACACATTTGAAACAAGAAAGAAACAATTTAAGTATGTTAAACTTTCTCAATTTTTATAAGTTAAACGCACAAGTATTAAAAATATTCTTATCTCGATACATTTTCCATGATTTCAAAACCATTAAAAACTGCCTTTTCTTAGAATTTGCTCGTCACATTATCCAAGCGACAGAATTTTCTTGCGCAACTTCCTCTTACTATTGTCATGTCACCTTTCATAATCGCAGTCCACACTTTCAGTTTCGATACATACCCTTCGATTTGTTTTTTTTTTCGCATAGTCTTGTCTATATTGCAAAACAAGTTTGCGTGCATTTAATTATCGAATGGCAGTATCTATTTCAATTGTCTTTTTAAAAATAATGGATATATTATATCGTTTTTTAAAATTCATTTTAAGTTGAATATTTAATGTCATTTTTCATTTAAAAATTGAATAAAAGATAATAAAAGTTACTTATACTTTAGATTTAGATATAATAATGATTTTTCAATATATCTTTAAAAATAGAATAAATTCATTCCATGTTATTAGCTGTCATTTACGATTAAGTGTCCGTAGCCTTGTTTTATCAGCAGCAACATTAACATGCACACGTGCGTCAGACCAAATAAACGGAGCACTGGCGTCATTACAAGGTAAAATGTGTGCAAATAGGCAATTTTTAACATTTGCGATTGTCTTTGAGTAATAGAGAACGTCGTGCTCCGGATTACCAAAGATGTGTCTTTAATTAATTAATGTACTTACGCAATGCTAACGACTAATCCAAATCAGTGTTAAAAGTCTACGCATGAATAAGAAATATTTATGTATAGAATATCTATATTATTGCCTCATATGTGACGTAAACCGATAAATGACAGGATCAACAGTTGTTTATCCTTAAATTATGTGTACTTAGAAAATATATAGAGTATTTAATTATATATGAGAATATTTTTTATTGATGTGTTTGATTAAAATGTTATTTTGTCATCTTGTAAATCGACATTAATTGAATTTTAAGCAAGTTTTTCGAGACTATTGATCACAAAATCTAAACTATTCAAAGAACGATACCAATACCAGTCAGCAAAAGTCAGTTAAACATTCAAGCTTCTTTGGTATATACATATGGATACCAAACGTATAAATAATAATCTCGAATTTATATATGAAATGTTATAGGTTTTAGACAGGAATAATTTGATATTCAACATTTATACTATGCGTGGATTATTAACACTGATCTACATGATTAAATCGATAAACTAACAATAGGAAACGAGCACGCGTACACATTAGTCTTGTGCGTATATACAAATAGAGCCTAGTCACAAATATTGTTTAATGATTGAAAAATCGCTTCTATGTTCGTGTCATTTTCATTCTTGTTCTCCAGCACGTGCATTGATACTGTTGTTAGTGCTATGTTTATTATGGCTATTATTATTGCTATGTTTATACTAGTTATATCTGTTGTTCTAATTTGATTACTATTATTATAAGAGAAAATTCTTATTATTACTTAATACTATTATTCTACTACTGTTATCATTATGCAGTCATTATTATTTTATTACTAGTATTATATGTTTATATTATCAGTACTCCTGCCAATGATGGTGATACCATTGGCATTTATTATTATTGTTATGACTATTACTTTTATATGTATTATTACTAGCACTTTGCGTGCGACAGCGATCGGGATTATCACCTATCATTGTTGCTAATATCGATCGCTCGCTAATTTAGTTGCAATGGCAAACTATCAGTTTAGATCAGGATTCGAATCATTTAAGTACTTTTATGTCCATTTACAAGACGTTAATATACGAAGACTTATTTCATTTGCCGTAAAAACGACTCGCATATCATTTGTGATCATTTAACGGTCAAGTAAGGATCACTTGTTGAGATGGTTATTTCCAAACGAGTTCCAAAGTACATGTTGTAATAATATGGAATAATGTACTTAGGACGAATGATTTATTTTCATGTTCGATATTAATCATCCAAAGATTGGATATTAATTGATTGACGAAAGTGAAATGTAACATTCAATATATTTTTCAGCGTTTGTCAAAGTAATTGCAAATGCTTGTAAATTTGTGATATACAAAATACGATTCTTGTGTAAAAGATATAAACACAGAACTATTTTGTATCAAAGAAACGGAAATGAGTAGATAAATATTTTTGGCACTATTATCATTATCCTCCTCTCTATTCTTATGTAACTAAAAAGTACTTACTGTTACATTGTCTTATAAAGTTGTTAGTAATATTTAACTAATTTCGCTTTAATAATGATATAAGTTTTCCGTTTTTCTCTTTCGCACACGAACCGATCCATTCGGTGATCCTATTTGATCAATATTTCAATGGTACGACTGTCTTCGATCCGAATTATGATTATTGATTTTTACAATTGTAATCTAAATCTGTTGATAGAGTATATTTTTGTTTTTAAATGTTTGAGCTATTACCTCGTAAGATTACTGTTATACTGTTGAGTATACCGTATTTGCGTCGTTAATCTGTCGTGCTTCTTTATTTTTATTTCTTATATGCTAAACAAATTTTTGTTTTTTTTTTTTAGTTTGTTCGTCCACCGCGTTTCTCTCTTCTGATACAAAATGTATCAAATGCTTTTTACATTAAAAGATGGGAATGCGTTACTATCGGAGTTAACGAGATGATAAATCGTGTCAAGAGTCAATCTACTCTTGGTTTTTAATATGTTGAGTGTTGGTTATTGTATGTAAACACGTTGCCGAAATCCCATTTTAATTTTATAAACGAAAGCAAAATAATAGAATTAATCAAAGCTACTAACAGATTTAAAATGTTAATAGCTAATCAAAATCTGACATTTGATAATGGCAGAACTGCTCGAAAATAATATATTTATGTCAGTATATGAGACATCAAAATTCGATTAGTATTTCAAATATTTGTGCTCAGCACTCAACATGTTAAAGGGTTCAGATATTGCAAACGGTGCGATATTCAGTACTTAAACAATTGCAAAGAGTACTTAAATATGTAAAGAGTAATTCAATTAAACTATAAATTTTTAAGAGCGATACTTTTATGAATTTGTATAAGTTCAAGTTTCTCAAATAATTAATGTACTTTATCAATAACTATATTGAATATTATACATGAGAGACAAATTTCCATTCCAAATGAATATTATTAATGTCTGACTTAAAAATCACGAAGATCATCAATGTTCTCCGAAAGGCGCGATTAATCCTACTCTTTTAAATAGATCGACTTAATCATCGACGATTGAGGAACAATCATAAATGCGAATAGAGACTTACCACTGTAATTACCTTACATGCATTATTGGCAATTTTTCGCATACGCGCGTACGGACGTGCATTTGTATTCGGGCATTAAATGTATGTTTTTCTTTTGTGTATACATGTCTGTATACGTACAGAATATACAAAGTATATGGATGTATACATACGACGTAAGTGTTGCGTATGCGATGATACTCGCCTTCTGTCGCCACGTGTAACGCCGCTTCGCGGTTTATTCTTAATACTACCATATATTTTATTTAGCTTTTTCATTTCTCTATTCTTTTCTTTTTTTTATTTAATAGCTATTTTCGCGGTCTTAAACAACCGGCGGCGAAAGCGCGGAGATCGGCGGCGTGTATCATTAAATATACTTATACATTTTCTTTTCTGTTTCGCTTAATCTACAATGCGATCAGCATGTGGCGTATGTTGAAAATAACAATATATATATTTATTTTGTTGTTTTAATTTTTTTCTTCGCTTTACTACCATTCCTATGATCCCGATCCCTTGATTGCCATATTTGACCATCGCTTTAGCGAAAAGCCGTAGAAAAATTGTGCAAAGTATTTGACCACCTTTTACGTGTTTGATTCACACTATCTCGATTTAACCCCTTAATGTATGTTTTTTTCAAAATACAGAAAATTAAATATCGATGAATCAATGATTAACTTGCTCATGATGATAAATAAGCTAACAAATTTGTTCAAATATTATAATATCAATTTGTCAAATGTCATGTTATCGCGATGACAATGATTTATCGATCATGTAGCGAAATCTTGCAAATTTATGAATGTCTGATTTAAGGGGTTAATTTAATTGTAAATGAGCTAATAGCTTTATATACATACTTTTGCATTGTACATAACTGAATGTGTACTGCGTGCTCCAAAGATACTAACGATACAACTATAGCAACTGATGAAAGAAATGCTGTGTACGAATAATTAAATTTTTTATGTTGCATAATTTAATATTTTTTATTTTTTCATATTCACGCAGAATGCTTATTATATCAGAATTGTACAAATAACTTTTACTTCTAAAGACAAATTTAAAGGAAATATAAATTGAATTAAAATAATTATTTTTAATTTTCTGTTAGCTTATATGACTTCGAAGTAACATGTGATTAATTTCATATTTTGATATCAAAAATATTTTTAAAATTATTTAATCGTATTTTTAAAAACACGAAAATTTGAAAAAAAATTTAATATAATTCGACACCTATCACTGGTTTAATAAAATAAAATCAATATTTCTTTAAAAAAGATGATACATTCGTTCAGATATTTCGTTCATACAATACGTACAGCACTTCTAAAATAGACACAAAATAAATCACTACTATTTTAATGTTATTCGACGTATACTGTTCTAGATTTTTTAAACATTTTTTTATTCATTCAGTAGTTATTTGTATCGACTCGATCTCCATTCAAATATAAAATTTATAATAAATGATTGTTTTTTCCTGCAGCACTATCAAAATATTCTCATGTTATTTTATATGTATGACTATTATAATTTTGTTTTTCTGTCATTGATATATAAACATCATAGTTTAGAATGAGGAATGACTAATAAATAAAAAAAAGGCAGGAAGTAAAAATGTTCGAGCGATTCATTTAAACGATTGATTTAGTGACTCTTGAAAACCAATTGTTTCGATTTTAATCCGTAATACGATACCGAAAATATTTGATAGAAATTTTCTCGATCAAAGAAAAACTAATAGGAAATTTTTTTATTATCATCTTGACACTTTTACACATTATATACGTTTTGTATATAAATCAGCAAAATCATCCGTCATTTTGTGCAGACACACAGACGAGTATAGTCGTAATATTTATTTTCAGTAAGTTATATTATTTCTGAATTTTTCAAATTATAATTTGAAATATAAGATTATTTTAAATTTACTTTTAATTATACATATTAATTAAGTTAATATAAATATACAATGTTTATTAAGTTCCTATAATGCATTCATGTCGATGGAAGCAGTATTACTTCAAGTTGGAATGCAATCTAAATCTAACATTTAACACTTGTATATTGGGGACTTGACATAAAAAAGTGTATAAACATATTTTTAGAAAATTATTTTTCGTTGTAGAAAATTACGTGCCAAGACACCGATAGCAGTGCAAAAGCTGCATCTGTAAAGTACAAAATGAGAGTAAAAGAGAAACATTTTATAAATAAATAAAATATAAAAAAATATTTTAAATTGTACAACTTTTTTTAGAATTTCTTTTTTGATATTAATAATCTTTTTTATGTGTCAAGCCTTCGATTACATGGGTATGCACAAGTTGTGATCTTTCTTTTGTTGCTCATACTAGACAGAGAACATACAAGTTGTACAGAATCCGCACGCACATCCGCAACAATCATTCGACGAATTAGTATGTAGACTGTACATAGGCCGTATCTAGCTCGTAAGGATATTTTTTGTACGCAGTAAAATCCCGAGTTATTGTATCGTCATCGTCTGCCATGATTTCTATGGACAGTACGTGTGTTCACAGTGGCGCAAACAAGATCGATGCTCAGATTCAATTTTAATAAATCAATTGTAATAAACTTGTCGGATTTATTATGATGCATCATTATTTTGTATCATACAATACAATTACAAAAAGTCTAAAAGATAATCCTTATTTTATTATATCCTGTGTCCTTTATTTATTATTAAATGATATAAAAAAAATTGTTCCTTAAATGGTGATAAAGTACTAATTTTCTTTAGTAATCTTCTTCATTAATTAACTTTTCTTATGGATTAATTTTTAAAACATTAGACATAAAATGAAATTTATTTTTAGTAATAATACTGTTTAAAAATAAAAATGTAATAAACGAAGTTATTATTGTATTTATTATTATTTTACGATAAACTATTCAATTGAATTCGGCGTATAAATTCTCAACTGATGTAATTTAATTTTGATTAAGAAACATTCCAACGTACTTTGCTAATAAAAAGAAGGTCTTGATTAAAGTGTCCTCCACTGATATAATTTCTCTGTTTAACGAAAGAATTTTAAATATGTATCGACGCATCGGTTGGAACAGACAGCTGCTGAGTTTGTTACTCTTATCATGTAAATACCAGTCATAATGTTACGTGTTTAACTTGTAGAGACGAGTTTTCATGTAACTATTGTAAATAACAACGTTTAACGGACCATGATGTGCGTTCTCGCCTTTAACGGAACTCCGCCATTGTGTACACACGTCGGCGATTATTTCCGGGTGGAAGTATATGGGAATGTTGGAAGTCTATGCATAGTCTACGTGCAGAATATTTGAAGCATCACTCACGCAAATTATGGCTCGTATTCGTGCTTCATTGATGTTAAATGTGGCCATACAGTTTTCAATCTGTAATAATATTAAATGCGACACCCAGACAAATAAAACTTGGAACTTGATGACTGCCACTTTTAGCGATAAATAATAATAGCTATTATCTAATTTAATAGCAAAGTGGTAACTTATTAGGACTGGATATCCTATATAAAGTGACTCGATATTCTAAAAGTGTCAAAGGCAGAGGAAAAATATTATGGAGAAATCAATTTTGATATCAGTCTATTAAATAATATTAAATTAATTTAATTTTCTATATTTTCTATTTCCTCCATCTGCAACAAATTTCCTACTGAAGAATACATTTACTTCACACAATACACTTTGTATATTCTATGCGCAGACTATTATTCATATGTGAATGTTCGACGTCCGTATAAGAGAATAAACAATGAACTATGCATGTAGAAAGAAAGATTACGAAATTAATACGTTAATGTTCTTTTTTTTTTATCCCGAGATGTATCTTCAAAAACTGTTCTTCGGATCTTTGCAAATCGCATTCATCGACGAAGAAGAGGTACAACGATAAAATTCGTTATCGATAGCCGTCGATTAATTGTTAATTGCATCCATAATTCGCTTTTAGACTGATTTAAGTGTTTAAAGAATTACACTTTAGTCAGCAAATAATGGAGCCTGCAATTAAAAAGTTCTCTTCTAATCAGAATTAAAGATAACCGTCTCTGAAATGTGTGTCGCTCTCGATGTTCGATTTATACGATGGGGGTTCTTTCTAGACTGCAAATAGAAAATTTATGCAAATGCATATGTATATGCATTCAAGATTTATCAGAAATTAACTTAGGATTTATGTTTAATTTGAATTGAATATATATAAATTGGCCATTGTGCATAAAATAATTGCGGCTCTTCTTTTCGAAGTTAGAAAAAACGATAAAAATTGAAAAATAATATAATAAAAACCACATAAACTCAAAATTTTTATATATATTTTTCCAATTAAAATGTAATATTTATTGATATTATATATAGTTATAAACTGACTTTCTTTACATTAAATATAAACTGTTATCTCTCTCTTATTTTGTGAACTCGTTCTTTATAGTTCGCGTCTAGAATTAACCCTACAAGTTACTGTATAAATATTGACTCGTAAAGTCAGCTGTAAATCCGATCGACTTGAAAGAAAACGCGAATCAACCAATTTATAAAGACTTCGACGAGAAATGAAGCATCTTCATTTTGGAAACGTCGTAACATTCAAAATGACTGATTAAAAGGTTTCTCGTGTTTTCGAGTTCACGCGCGAATTCGTGAACTAAATAAATTATTTTTACTTATGTAGAAACTAGTAAAACAAATTCAATTGTTGTCATACCAGAACAAATGTTCATTTTATTATATGAAATGTATTTGTCACAAAAATTCGATTACATACGCTGAGTGTGCGTGTTATTGGATGGCACGGTTTTTCTGACAATTAATTTATTTATTGATAAAAATTTGCCTAAACGTTGCAGCCTAATCGAGAAAGTTATTGAGAATGTAAACGAGTAGTTTTTTGATCAAATAGGAACAAATCTGCATACAGATTCTTTCTATCTCAAGCCAGTTGTACTAACTGTGAGATTGTTAATATCGGAAAATAATTTTTTAGATTAGCTTAATTTCGCTGACACGGGTGATAATAAAAGATTCGCACATATGTAGCGTGTTTAAACAGCATCAGATTTATGATTTCGTCATTTTTTAGTAGGAAGATGGTTACTTTATAATTATAATATTAATTTGTGACAATCGTGTTAGGAATAAAATAAATAAATAAAACGAATTTCCCATCAAAATTTATGTTAAATGCAATACATTTAATTCGATGCGTATATTATATTTAAATACACATTTTATATACATATAATACTGATATTTTAAATTCGCGTTTATTCTTTTCAATTAACATTGTCACAACGTAATATTGCAATTGTTGTAATTTTTACGGTAATGTAATGAGCATGAGTGTAAAAATGATTGTAAAGGCACAAACTTCACAAGGTTGCAAAGAAATGTTAGTAAGTACATTTGCTAAAAATGCACTTTTTACAAAAATATACCAATTTTAGATCAATTAATTTCTTAAGAGAATAAAAGATACTGTAAAATAAAATTTCTATTCAAACAAAATTTTTAAACTCAGAGAATTTTGGCCTCAAAGTAAAGGGATAAAAAATAAAAATCTTTTTTATTAATTTTAATATGTATGCTTATTATTTCTTCAAACTAAATTGCACATCTCATCCATAAATCTGCCGTTGGACTTTAATAGGAATCGCTCGAAGCGATTGCGAAAAGATTGATCGTTCGTGGAAAAAAGGCATGTATAATTTTCAAAAAATATACATACCCAACTATGCAAAAATGTATAAAAGTCAAGCAGCTTAATACTACTTTCCAAAATGCATGATGAAAATTGGAAATGCTATTTATTTCTGTCTTTGAACATCATTTAATGTTCAGAAAAGTGTTCTTAATTTTAACTGCCTAAAAACTAATATAAATAATATTATATCATAAATATTTATATTCTAAACAAGATTAAAATTTTTTTTTAATCAAGATATATGTGTACCTCAGATCGTCATCCACACTCGAAATGTAGAGCTTGTAAAGTATCTTTCTAATGATATATTCTTCTTTTCCCTTCCTCAAAATTTCCACCGACGATCAAGAGTATGGGTTATCAATGGTACATTTTTTTACGAGAATCACAATGTGAAGATTGAGTGTCTTCGATGTATCACGGTGTCCTGCAGAGTTCTGTGTAATCATTGTAACGACGGCGGTGACGATCGCGCATGATCGAGCAACTCGCATCCACATAGTAATTAACACTTCTAGGATAGCATAACATTTATCAGGCAAGCTACGAGTCACGATGTTTAAGTGCGTGTATGTGTGTGTGTGTGTGTGTGTGTGTGTGTGTGTGTGTATATATGCACACATACATATACATATATAAATATATATATATATATATATACATAGCAACTTTTAGATTTTATATATCGCGTATGTGAGAACGTGCGACAGCGAGATGAGCGCGTGTAAATGTGTGTGAGCGCACGCGCCACAGAATTTAGGTTCGGCAGGTTAATAAATCGTATTTTCGAAATAAATCTTGTTCTACAAATTTGTGTATCCTCTCAGCCCTACCTTTCATCTCCATAAGAATGAAAAGTCTGCTAGAATTTTCAAAGAATTGCATTAGCATGTGAAATATACTTTTGTAAATCTGAGCTCCGAAATATTTCATTATGTCATGAATAAATTCACTATTATATGAATATAATGTTAATAACAAGCAGTGTTGCAGATATGCATTATGTTCCACTATGAGTACTTCGGCCGATTGGAATCGGCGGTTTTCCTTTTATAGATGTTTCTAATTTTTTATTATTTATTATTTTATATATAAAATTTAAAATCTAATATAGAACAAATATTATTTAAAAATTACTCTAAATCATTAAGGTGATGCTGGATACCGACATTACAGATCATTTTTTACTGCAATAAATCATCGAAACGGCTTTACTGATTAAAAAATCTTACGAACAAAAAATAAAGTACGTACTAAATCAAATCCTGTTC
>VBVR01000402.1:0-52282 GCA_011638315.1 Tetramorium parvispinum | reverse complement strand
CGGTTGTATCTCTTATTCGTCGAATCACGCAGGATCACGTCGGATCGTTGACGGTGTGCCGTGTGCATAAATATACGAATTTTATTGTTTTAATATCAACCTATGTATTAATATCAACCTACCACTTTTTCCTTTTCCTTGTACAACATAACATCTAGAAAACTCCAACTAACAGTAATATAACCTTGATGTTATGGTTTCCTATTCAACAATGTAACTGTAAACTACAAAACATATTGTACGTAACAGTTACATTGTTGAATAGAAAATTGTAATATGTATTAAGGTTATTACTCTTTGTTACTGTTTGCTGAGACATTTACTGATTTAATCAGCTTGCATTACTGATTTTGCTGTTTAAATTCACTGTTTCTAGTAGTCCAATATTACTGATTGAAACAGTCAATATTACTAACTAATTCTTTCAGTGAAATGTCACTGATTCTAAGTGGTATACTTATAACTGCTTCAATCAGTGACTATTTACTGTTTCCCAGTGAAAATACACTGATTCTCTTTTAGAGAGTAGTTATATTTTACTAAGAACATAGATAAGAGTCTTCACCAGAGATTACACAGCTACCGAGAGATTGTCTATAATCTATTTCACTCTCTTGCCATCTTTAAAAGAAATGCGTTATTTATGCAAGGTAAACAACAGAAATAAGTAGAAGCTAAAACGGTTGTTTTTAGGGCAGTTCACAAAATAATTTAAAATCTTAAATGTCTCGTCTCCCGACTATTTGCGGTAACCTTATATGAAAAGTTTAGATACAGTGTCGTAACGAGCTTTCATATTTCCTATATGAAGTACACCTCCCACGTGGGTACTTACTAAAGAAACTTTAAATCCAGGGCTAGTTTTTAATTTGCTTTAGGATACGCCGCAAGTTTTTCAAGCTTAGTGTCAAGAATGCGATGTAATTCGCCCGTTTCGTGACGACTTTCTCGAGGGTATACACACGACGTAATCCTAAAACACTCTATTTTACTCGCGAAGTTTTCAGCGAGCGTAGAAAAATCTTCCCGGAAGGAATCGCGTGCGGAGAAAAGCGTCAGCAAAACCGATGATTTTGCCGAAACTTTGGAAACACGTAGAGTGGCACCGCGAGTTTTTGTACCGTAACTCGATTTTTCGGAGTTAGTTAAAAGCACTCTTTAAAGTTCCGCTTGCCGCAACGCTACATGGGAAGCTATCAGAGATGGAAGAGGAACTTCGCGAGCTCGAAAGTTTTATGAGTTCTAATGCAGAATAAAGGGATAGTTACAAAAGTTAACTGCGGAACAACCGTTTATTTTAACGCTCAATCTTTACATCCTGTCTTCGCGATTTCTTTGAACAAGGCCGCGCTCTAATGGTGGCTCGTGTTATGAAGTTATCGACCTATTCCTGACAATGTATAAGCAACCAACTAGCACCGAAATGGTGGCGCGAAATCGTTGTTTCTTGGCGTGTAGCTGCCGCGTTCTTTTTTTTTCTAATTCGCTTATGGAATAGAGAAGGATCGAATTAAAAGTGGGATAAAAGATAGATGAGTGCCAGTAGAGGAAGGAAATAAATCGAAGTTAGCAGAGCGGGTCGATTCTTTGCTCGGTTGCGGAGGGCACTTGCGAGGACGTGACCTCTGCTCTTTCCCTCTCCCTTCCCGTTCTCTCTGTCTCTCTTTGGCTCGATAAACGGACGCTTGAAATTCAATGGACGTTGGCAGGCCGCATAGCCATCCGTTCCTGCCGAAATACCTTTCAGAACGCCTCGGTTCTGCGCGCATCGTTTCACTGCCGACAAGCCGCGTCTGATATCTAACGTTTCTCGCCCGCGCTGTTTAGTATCTCCGATCGAAGCGATGTGGGAATGTTACATCGTCGTCTTCGCGATCTGGCAATGCTGTTCCCGCCTGAGACGTGCCGCGGTGAGGATAAAATCATCTCAAGCTCAAATAACATCGTTACCGAATCATCTACGGAATTAACCGCATGTTGCCGTCGAGATAAGTCAATTTCGCGGTCTTCGGCAAATCTCGAAATTCGGGATGTTATTTTATCCCTCAAATTTCGCAAAGCTGCGAAGTAAACCTCACAAATTACGAGTATATTCTAACTGCAAAAAGCCAGATAGTCGCAAGTTTAGGTTTAACCCGATGTAAAAGTATCTTTTTTTTTTATATGAAAATGTGAAATTTAGAAATGAATAATTAATTAACAATCGATAAGAGGGACTTGTTTTTAAAATAATGTAGTGATGGTTTGTTAAAAAACAAATAATTACAATTACACCATAGATGCTAATCGATTTTAAGGGAGAGTCATGAATTAACACCAACGTGTAATTTCTTACGGCTCTTGCAATTACGATTGGCGACGATTTGGCGCGCGCGACAGAATAAACTTGCTGGCAGTAAGTTTTATAAGATTCGACTGTGAATGTTCTTAGGAAAGGAAATATATTTTATGGAAAGTTCCATTTCGTTTCTCTAAGGAGATTTGGATTACGAAGGGCCGATTCCGCGGTATATCAGAATTCCTTCTACTGTCGGCCATTTAGTACCTCGTAAATGTGTCTTACTTTGACTTCAAGAGATTTTCCATACCATCGCCAACTCGAGAGTATCCATATTGAGAACGTTTATTGTTAACTTAAAGTTTATTTTATTATAGGCTGCTTCTCAGTAAGAATCTCTAAAAATTATTGTAATGTTGTAGAAGTTATAATAAGCTTAAATCATTTATGCTATTAAATGCATAATTTAACACATACGCAGTTTACGAAATATAGTAAAAATATATATAGTTATAACATCTCGGTACTATATGAAACATAAATGTGTGTATCAAATTATGATAAAAATAGTTTAAATGATTTTTCGAAGAAGATGATTTAAAAAATACATAACATACTTATATTCCATCGTTTTTTACTTGCTTTTATCATCGTTGATACCGTTGTTTCGTATTTCACATGTCGAGTTTGCACTGCAGAGATGAGACAACATTCTACGGGTAACGTGGTAATTTATCAAGTTCGTGTTTAAACGCGACGATTTTCCGTACCGTATTTAAGGTAGACAAATTTCTCGGGACATTTCGACGATAAAAACGAGAAAGAAAAAAGAAGCGCATCACTACGTACCGCGAGATTTAGTTGTTCTCTGGCATGAGAGACTTCCGTAATGTTTGCAAGAACGTGAATATATCGTCTACCTGACTGCATGGGATTCCTAAAGAGATTTGGATTACCTATTCCCTCTTGGAGGTACCATGACTGATATCGCCAAGATTTCCGTGACCATTTCTATGTCGGGAACGATTTGTCCTCGGAACGTTTTGGTCAAATTCAGGCATTATTACGTTATGAACGCACATTGGTGCTTACCGCAATATATATTACGACTTGTTCGTTATCCTGAACGAACCGGAAAGAAACTGTTGTTGAAAAGTAAAAAAAGCTACTTGTTATAAAATTATGCAAGCTTACGTTTGTTCTCAATGCTTCTAACTTTTCAACTTTTGATATTAAGTAACAGAATCTCGAATTATCTTCAAACTTAGGAAAGAAGAATCATGAGCTCTACTTGAACCTTTCTCGGACAGAGTAATTGAGGATCCTTCACATTATGATAATTATTTTATAAACACGATTTGAATCAATGCGAAATTTTAAGTATTTTATCGTAGTACCGTTTAAAGTCCGTTGCAGATCGTAAGATAGGTTGTTTTAAGATACTCTATGTAAAGATTGCACATCATCTTCTAGATTCGGATTATCTGTTGCGATCCGACGAAGGAACTTGCAATTTCTCGAGCCACTTGCACGTTCGAGCACAAGTGGACTTCCCGTGAAAATAGCCAGTCACCGTGCGGTCGCACACATGTTTGCCGTCAATCTCACTGAAATCCTCAATTCATGTTTACTTGTACTCTCTGAGCACTTTAGTTTGTAGTCGCACTTTGTCTTGTAGTGCTGTTAGAAACATACAGTAGAGATGCATGTTCTTTTATCTCTTTTACCATTTATCGTATTTGAAATTATATCCATTTTTTTTACCAATAGTTATACATAAAAATGAATACATTATAGCGCTTCTAGCTTTTTTCCTGCATTCTGTCTATTTCCAAAGATAAATATCGAACGTTTTGTGGATCTACATTGATCGAGAAAATATCTGAAACTAGAGTACACCACAGGAAATTTGATCGGGGTGACAAGAGTGAAAAGTGCACAAAATATATCAGTGTCAGTCCAGAGCGAAAATAAATTTTATCGACTTTTTATGTTTGTCATTCTGGGATTTGACGATTAAAAACAGGATTAAAAGTATTTTCCATATACAAATGTCTGTCTTGCTGCACCTGGAGACGTTATTTGTAAATAAGCTAGATTGAATGATATATATTCTTCCTTTATACTTTTTACAATACTTACTTAACTTAATTAACATGTAAGCGACGCTGTTAATATCTTGGTAATTAATAAGATAGTATGAAACGGCAATTTCTCCTCCTAAATTGTCATGTGTATCGAAATTTCCCTCAAAACAATGAGTTTGAGTTGTATAGATTGTTTCTTTTTTTTCATTAAACGTTTCTTTCATTATAAAATAATTGATTCACTCGTTATGAAATCCACAGCTCTCGCATGATTATCGTTGATTAACGATATGCCAATGCGGGACACGTTTTCAATTTTAATTACCGCAGTGCGATGCTGAATAACTCACCGATTCGTAAACCGGAACTTTGATAATTGCGAGAAGTAGCCGCGAACAGGTAGGAATTTTTAATTAGCAATTGCCAATGATTGATATGACTTTTTAATCCATACGGCAACGATGGTTCCACGAGATAACTACGGTCGCTAATCAAGTTAGCGTACATCGAATTTCTCGAATTTTGACGCATTACCTCATAAATAAAATATTTCAATCGCGAGTGTTGATGATCAAACAACTTTATGTTGTTATTCATTGATGCAAACAATAGATGTGTGTATATATATATATATATAAGACTTTTCCGACATGACGTAACTATGATACTGACGCAGTTTACACGGTTGTAATATTAATACATATGCATGCAAACCATGAAAATCAACGCGAAGCAACGCGCGCGAAACAGATTCAAGGATGCAAATGCGTATCTGTGTATTTGTGCAAATCAATGTATAATTTTATTCATGACGAAACCGCCGGCTTAAATATGTAAATTATAAGACCTACTTAAAACTTTTCTGTCACAACGTGTTATTCCGTCGATAAACGGATTAAACAACTGTCGTTCCCAATGTGCGCGGAATATTCGCGCGACTCCGATGATTCTTGTTTCCACGATCGCACACCGTTCTCTTTTTTCAATAAACAATGACGAACGTGCAGCACGTTCCTCGTTACTCTTTAATGCAGTCGGGATAATTTATTCCCAGCGCGTCACGGTCGATAATGGCGACGTTAATTTCGTTTATTTACGACGTTGTGCTTCTCAAGCGCAAGGCCCAGTGATTTAGGAACCTCGAGCGATTCGCGATTCATGATCGAACAATATTAATATGCATGAGAAGATGAGCGCAAAGCGCTTCGCGCGTGGCAAGATCGTGGAGCATTCCTCCGCGATCGTGTGTATGCGTGCGGGCACGAGTATGTTGGACGATAATACGCACGTGCAGAGCGCGGCAATGTCGAAAATTGCATCTCCAGGATAGGTGCATCCAATCAAGCGGGATGGGAGCATGTTAACTTAATTATGGAAAGAGGTCGGGGAGGATCGCGGAAAGCGGAGATGAATTTTGGGAGATCGTGCAATATTATTTCATTCGCTGTACAATCAATTTTTCGTAGCACGTACCGTCACGATAAAACACAATCACAAATTAGTCGCGAGTTTGTCCGCATTCGCGAGAACTTTAGGTCGATCTTTTCGCGAAAATTGGATGGCTTTTATGCAGAGCGCTCTGTGTAATAGGCGCAGTTGGTGAAGCGAGCGACGGTTCTCCTTGGGGAGAAATGAAGCGACTTTCGTACTAGTGAAATGTAATTAAACGCGTATCTTTTTTTCATTATTTCCAAAGTTAGAGTTAAATGTTAATGCTAAATTGAGATTTTGATAGTCCAGATATATTATCCGTTTATATTCCCGAAACTTAATCTTCAAAGATTGTCTACTGTTTATAAGAAACGATTATTTTATCTATTAATAAGGAAGAGGATTCTGTATATCCAATACATCAGTTACTAAAATTTTTGCCAAAGCTATTTCCGCGAAAAGTTTGACTGTAAATTCTTACAGAAGGCAGAATCATATGCAAAATAATATACTAAGCGTTTTATATAAAAGAAATCAAACCCTTTTATATTAAAATCAGGAAATGAGATTTATTTAAAAGAAAGTATATAATGGTATTTTGTGCCAAAAAAATAATGTGTTAATATATGAATAAATAATATCCAGACATACATATATGTATATACATATATGCAGTAAATATATTTACATTTATACAAAAATGAATAACCGAGAGATCGTTTATTGATTATTTTAAATCGTTGGAAAGATGATGAGCATAACCTTTTCCTTTGATTCTTTTTCGGTTCTCTTGGTATAAAGTTTTCCAGACTTATATAAAGAATTCAAAGTCAATATCTAATTTATAATAATTAAGAATAGCATTTGATTAATTTTATATAAAACTTATCTGTTTGGAAATCTCTCTGCTATCATATTTAAATATCGTTGTTATCTATTCACTAATTGCCATATTATATTTTTGTATAAAAATCCGTTAATCCATTTCTAATTTTATTTCTCAAAAATATTTTAATATTAGAGTCCTTGATCATGTTTTCACCAAATATAAAATGTAGATTCTATGAGAGATCCTAAAAGATTGCTATTCGGATATGTCATATTTTCGAGGTATTAATTGATCGATATGTATAAAAAGATAAATCAACTTGTTGTTAACATCGTTTGTGCTGTACGGAAATTCGATCAAGTTAGTTTTACTCACGTGTTGCATCGCGGCATACCCGGTGACTTGTTGTAGCTTGCTGCTGACCATCTTCGTCCCCGTGCCGTTTGTCTTTTCGCTGTTTCCGCTCCAGATACCGATTACACCCGTTATAATGAGAGCCACCAGAGTGATGATGCCGATCAATAGGGACAGTGTCACGATTTTGCTGCGGGGCGATATTACCATCGCCATCTTTCTCGCGGATTAGCGTTCGTCGCGATCACTCGCGTTCAGATGTCCCGATAGAAATTTACACTCAATAAAATTTACACTCAAATAACTATCCATCCGACACGGAATGGACTGAAAACACGCGTATATATATCTATGTATATATATATATATATAATTCTATGTATATGAATATCTTTTTTTTTTTTAATAAGAGGAACACGGGGAATTAAAAAGGGAATCAAATAATATAATTTTTCCTTGCGCGATCATTATAACTTTACCACTTCCTCGCATTCAAATATCGACGACGACGGCGATGGTGATGACGTGTCGGGCGAATTCTCGTGTGTCATTCTTGAAGTCGCTTGGGCGCGCTGCTCACCTCTTCGAAGCGATTAATTGAGAGACCGCTAAATGCGACACTGGGATGCGATATCTTCCGGCATCACTTCTCCGTTGCGCATACAAACAGTTCAATGGATCTGTCGATGGTTGCAGAGGATTTTTGAAATCGCCGTCTCTCGGAGCAATTTACGATTGCAGCGAGGAAAAACCTAGGGCGCCTTGTAGAAATCTCACGTTCTTGAGTTGGCACGTTAGGCGAGTTTCCCGGCGCTTTCAACGCCTCGAAAGATTTTAAGAAAGCGTCCTCGTCGTTTCGAGGACCCTCGGGCGAGTTTCTCCAGCGATGATTCTTTCAGTCCGCCCGATGGATGCACGCGCATGGATCAACAAGTTCAACGAGCGCGGGCGCTAGCGAGCGCTTGCACCAGCTCAACAACAACGACTCGCGATAAATTCGTCTGAATAATCAACAATAAAGTTCTCCGGGAGACGTTTCAGCCCTCGAGTTATATATACCGGCGACGATATTTCTCTGCAGGGATGCATATAATGAGGGTGCAAAGCAGAACGGAGCGGGGTCGAAGACGCAACTTCTTGTTTCTCGAGTTTCTTAGATTTTCTTTCAATCCACTCCGCCTTCGTTCTCTCTATCTCTCTCCCTCTCTATCTCCGTCCCTCTTTCTTTTTCTCCCCTCCCCTCCCCTCCTCCCTCTCGCTCTCATTTCGTTTTCTTTCTCAGTTCTACTCTCCGTTTCTCGCTCTACCTTTCAATCCCTATATTTCCTTCGCGCTTGGAAGATGAACTTTGAAGGCCTTTAAATGTCGAGAGAACTTACCGCGGTTTACATCGTAGGAATAATGATTCTACGCTTCTGTTACAACGATCGTTCGGCGACATTGCATATTAAATATGTTGACTTTAGTCGTTATCAACACTATTATCTCGGGTCAGGTGAAATTTGTGATAAACATAGAAGATAATATTAAAGCTAATTATTCAAATTTTCTCTTACCGCGGTGACACAGGTAAAGAAATATAATAGCAATATTTAATTCTATTTAATAATAATTCTTGATTTAATATAGTAAATATATAGAATATCCTTTACATGTTTTTTGATAGAATTTTCTTTCAAATACCTGAGATGTTATCTAGAAGAAAATAAATCATATTAGAGGAGAGAGAGAGAAAGACAAAGAGAAAAAGTGTGTGATATATAGGCTTGTTGTTAGAAAGTATCTCATTTTCGCTGTCGATCGAATTGACATCCACATAAATTAGCACAGCGCTGCAATGTCGAGAGTGTCGAGATCTTCAACACGAAAATCAATTTCACCGAGTTGCAGCGGCACGCGGTACAGTTATTTCCATTCCATCCACTCTATCCTCTTCGGTAATGCTATTTTCATTTTACACAGAGTGTAGTGTCGTCTGCGTTGTCGGTTCGCGCCATTTTAACAAATGTAGACGCGAGTGCAAGTGCGAGTATACTCGCTCGATCGAGAAACGCTGATAAGAAAGACATAATGAAGTCATCGATTTGTATTAATTTTTGAGATACTTTTTGTGCATGTATAAATACTTCTTTCTTTTATTGTTACATCCAAATATATAAATTGCCCTCGAAATAGAGACTTTAGTGATATAAATATATTTTTTTAAGTGATACACACAGACAAAAGAATTTTTTTTAATATCATTCTACAATTTTAAATTATAATTATATTTTTTATATAATTTATCTTATATATAGATGAGAGAAAAAGTGAGAAAATAGAATTATTTAATGAGAAAAGTAGGTATTATTAAGAGGTATCATAAGAGGTATCATAAGAGAATAGTCACCGATTGATAATTTTTTTTTTTTCTACATAAGACATACACTGTTAATTAATGAAATAATTATGGGATTGTGTTCACATTATGGCTGTATATTAATTAATTTTTTTAAATAAATAATGCAATGTTCATTCAAAATTTTCTGGCTTCGATATAATTATTAGTATTCGAATTAATTAACGAAATTGATAATGAACAAAAGTTTTTTTCCCGGAACGTTATATCCTGATATAATAGATTGTTTAATTATTAAGTAATTTATTATTTTAATTAATAATACTTTTCTTGGAAAAATAATGAATTTTCTATTACTGTAGGAGTATCTTAAAAAATGGTGGTGCTATTTCTCTCCTGTAAGAGAATCTTTTCGAGAGAAATGCAACATAATAAAGTGCAGTCTTCGCGGAATACCGTCGGTACATAATTTTACGCGGGCAAGAGAAAACCGCGAATTATTTAATATGCCCGTCTGGATAACGTGGTTCTTTGCATTTTCTTGCAAGCATGGAAAAGTTTAATCATAATATCATAACCATAGTATTAGATGGTTTAAAATGCAGAAACGCGTAGATTTATTGAATATAATTTTATTCTTCCTGAAGATAATTATCGCAATAAGATATGAATAAACGATGTATGTCGACTCGCACTAACGTATCACTCTGCGAAAGAATAATTATAACAAATAAGAGACAAACACATTAACGCCGTGTAATGCTGCAGGTAGTGAGTTAGAAATTTAAAAGAATCGCGCGTATTCGTCAATTTTGTATACGTAAAACTATTATCAACCGTTATATTTTTTAAATTTCTCCTACACTGAGTTTTTTTCGAAAAATTTGCGTCTAGAGTGCTTTCTACAACACCTAGCGAAAAAGAATAAAAAGGACGAATATAAGAGTATTTTATATTATACTTTTGAAAATCTAATGTAAGGTGAAACTGAGAAATTGTTTTTATAAGAATTGGTATACGTTTCTAGGATATTTAAAAATTACTGCAGGGAAATATCCGATGTTCTCTTTTGCAAGAACAGATCACAGAATAATTCCAACAAAGCTTGAAAGATGGAATATCTAATCAGTTCGAAGAAGAAGTATGTAAACGAGCGAGCTTCATTTAAAATATGACGCTTACAATCTACGCGATCCGCACAGACACGAAATGTCTTTTTCAGAAGAAAGTGAGAGAGCGAAGAAAAAGAGAATACCGTAGACTTCGTCGGTTTTTCCATTCTTGTTGTTTTTTCCCATTCCATAAACGTAATTTAAGAAATTTTTTTTGCGTTTACTCTTTTACAATCTACCTAGCAAAAGAATTCGTATCCATCTTCTTCTCTTAAGAAAAATTTCAAGAGCTAAAACGATCTTTTGATTATGTGATATAGCGGCTTTCAATCCTGCAATAAATATTCCAAAAAGTTCGTCGATTTATTCTCGTCAAAATATTTGTTATTTGCGTTTTCTCGCAATTGGCTTTATAATTATATTTATTAATTAAATTTATATTATTTATAGAGAAAAAGAGCAATGAATTCTTGCTCTTCTCTTGGTTGTTTTCACTCCATTTTTCTTTTGTTTTCCACACACCATTGATCGGTTCAAGACGAAGTACTCGCTGTTTAGAAATAAGTGAAATAAAGAGGAATGACTTATCAAGATTGTGAGATTTCCGGTTAGATAGTCTTTTCGATTGGAAAAGTTCGAAGGGATTGTGTAAAAGGGAGGGTCACTGTGTCAAGTGCTAAGAAAAATTACTTCGTTTTGCCGCGCTCTTTCCTCCGTGGCCTTCAGCTTCCCGCCACAAATAGTTTTGATACACCCATTTTGTTTGACGTTTCTCTTCTTCTTTTACGACCGCCTCTCTTATCACTTCATTGCGCCATTTCTACTCGAAAAGGAAACGTTGTCTTTCAGGAAACTCAATTTTCTATCTCGTTTACGATACTTGAAATATTTTTCAAAGACATGATAAGTATTTTCAAAAGTATATTAGATATCGTGTTAATATTTTATATTTTTCTACAATCAATACGTTACGTTTACAATTATCGCTATTTTTCGAATATAACGTATCGTAACGTATCGTAACGAATATAACGTATTAATTACAAAAATCGAGATTAAATAAAAACAAAAGATTGTGGTTAAAAGCATTTATTTTCAGTTTTTTTTTTTATAAATATATTTGGTAATAAAAACAAAAACTGTAACAGTCAACGTATTTCAACGTGACACGTCAGCAATATGTCGATTGATTATTTCGTTTATTATTTGTTTCTTTTGATTCTTACCTTGTGATTTAGGATTACTTCCAGTTTACAATAAAATACAAAATACATGTCTTTAGCTAAATATTTATTATTTAATATTTATCATTTCATAATTCTATACTTTATGATTCTAAAGCAATATGTATACGTAAAAAGATAAATATCATTTAAAGAAAAAACGAAATATAATTCTTTTTTTATCAGTTCAATTCTGATGGACAGTTAGGATCTCTCTAATTTCAAGCAAGGCTACAATAGCGATAATTATCATAACATTGACACAAAGAATATGAAAAATAAAAGAAGCAAATAATGAATGTGGCATTGTGCATTCAGAGATCGGTGAAAGATAGAACGAAGTGACACAGAGAGAACTAAAGAATTACGTGAGGCAGAAGGAAATTTTAACAGAAATTCTGTCTGCCTGCACGGGAATGGCGGGGTTATTTTTATACTTCACTTGAGGTTACTTCCGTTTATCCGGTCTGTATTCTGCAAGCACGAAACGAAACGTTTTGCCCAGCGTGCCTTCTTTTCTACGAAGGCATCAGTATTTTCTAAATTGTCGTACCGTATAAAAGAGTACGGAGAAGAAAAGTCCCCTCGCACGCAACTGACTGTACCTACTTTCTCCAATCTCGCGCGCGCTTACCTATACGTTTTACTTAGTTTCGTCTCCGATACTGCACTCGCAATTCGCTACACTATCACGGAGAGAAAAGGGGCGACGCGGTAACCATACTTTCTTTTCAGCCTGAAAATTCCTGAGAATGACATGTAGACATTACGTCCGTTAAGTTTTTTTCATGAGTATGTAAGTGGATGTAGGTGTAGTTTACGGAAGCTGCTTAATTTTTTGGTTCTTATTCAGAATAATTTTTTAATGTTGCTGAAAAGCGCATGTTTTGTTTTACAGTGCGTTTATCAATTTCTGTCATTGTTATCGTTTAAAGTTACGATACTGGCCAGGAAAATTTTATTGATCTTATTATGCAGACTTGTTTAAGTTATAATTTGATCTTTTCAATAATAGAAACATTGGAATCATTCGTATTTACACTTTAAATAAAATCTATTTCTCAGTTTCGTACAGGAAAGACGATATTATATTAAATGTTTATAGAAGAGTATGAGAAATTCAAAATTATAGAGCACATCCGTTTTATTTATCTATGTTTTTATAATAAGACGTCAGACATAAAAGCTTGATAATTTGATAATTTGATAACTATACTGCGACTACAGTACAGTGTACAAATTGCAAATAATAAAAAATCGAATGTGTACTAAGATAAAATTATAGCGATGTTACATACGAGATAAATATAATCTTGTCACTACGATATCCTCTATTCCAGTTCTTTTATGTACAGACATTTTGCAAGACATTTCGCGTGGAATACGGTGGCACGGTGTGATTTTATTTCGACTATATTACGACGCGAAAGAATGCACTTTTGTAGTATACGCGCGGGACGCTGGAGACATCGGCGGCGACGGGGCGACACTTTTAATAAATTTATCCCGTGGTCGAGCAAAAAGGAAGCGAGTAATTTCCACGGTATGTCGTTGCGCCCGTCGCCGCATTTATTCGTCGCGAGAAAACGGAGCGGGCGCATTCGCCAAGTGCGCATTTGCGATGCGGATTCTCGCACATTTACGCAAATCAAAGCACTTGCGCGAATTCGGCCGTCTTGGGGCTAACCTATCGGGCGTCGCGCCGTGGCGGTCCCATTCGTGCTATAAAGGAGGTTTTAACTTTCTCGCTTTGTTCCCCCGTTTGTTGGAGCTTGCCGGATTGGCCAATCGTACGACCCTTACTTCGGAAGTGCACCCATGTGATATCGCGGTAGTAACCGGATATTCGCGCACTCTTTTGGTTTAGAAATTTGCCATTTGCACGCTCTCCCGACAATGGCGTAACACGACTGAGAGCCATTAGAGCTTTTACAAGAGTTGTTTTTACGGCTGAGCGAGCGGCATTATTAGAGAATATGTCGTTCGATTAACCGCCGTTTATTATCAGAGCAAATTCGAACAAATTCGTCCAGCATATTCGGTTCGTTGTTACATAACCGATTCTCCGCTTTTACCGGCGATAGTGAAAGATAATGTTTTGAAACAGTACGCTGGATTTGGATGGATATAAATGATGAACGTGAACTAATACTGCTGAAGAGCCATCGATTGACAACGAATTCACAGTTGTGAATTAAACGCTTACAACCTATAATCTGAAATTTGAAAAACGATTGCCTTGATTCGCTGATGAATGGTCGGATAAATCGGGATTAATTGCAACAAATCATTTTCCACGAAACGCGAAATAAGTCGAAACCTCCCTATTAATCAAAGAACAATAAACAATATGATATCGTCTGTTATTAAAAATTAAGATTGTGATTTTTAGATGATAGATTTAAACTAAATTTGCCATTTGCCCGGTAACGAAACGGAATAATTATATCGGTTAATGCTCGTTTTAATTAGAGCAAGGACAATGTCTGCCAGAAGACGTCAGCAAGTTTGCAGTCTCTAAACGAGTCTACAAGCGAGAGGAACTTTTTTGAACATACCTCCAGCCATTTCTGCCGATTTTACGTCATTCTGGACAAAAATTCCCCGCCAACTCAGCGGTGGTCTATTCTTTCTCAATTAATTCTGAAGATTTATCTCGGAAATACATTCTGTCAGATTCGGGTAATTAAATCAGTCCCGCCCCTACTTGCTTTTCCAATGTAAAAAGAAAACCAAAACATATTTCATGATCAAATTGTAAAATATTTCATATTATGATTTATCTTTACTTACAAAATCCTGTGTAATAATTAATTTACATTGATATATGATAATTTTCACAGTTAGAAGGATACAACGTTATATATAATATGTTTAACAATATCTAATATTATAATTGTTGTATCTATTGATGTACATATATATATATATATATGTATATAAGTAATTTTCCTATACAAACGTACAACTAACAATATTTAAGTGTAAACACATAAACTTTTTCAGTAAACTAACGAGTTAAAGAAGTAATATTGAGCAGTCATGCCATCTGTTACTTTGAGAGTACAAGACTAGTTAGTTAGGTGGTGAAATTAAATAGCAATCCGGGTCCAACTTGAAACTTAAGTAATTACGACGTTTCAATATGCTTCCCTATCAAAGGCGAGTACGGGAAACTTCGATAAAAAATTAATTAAAAGAACACGAAGACGTTGCGGATTTCCGAAAGATCAAAAGCTTGGTTTGCAAGCTCGATCACAAACATGGTTCTGTAATTCATTAAAAGTCGATGGAATTATCTGCCAACTGTGTTCACAAACATTTCTAGTCATTATCATTAAGGATAATGAAATTAATAATCTCAAGTAAATGAGGGTTGGTTGACCTGAATGTGGGAATTGCTGGCATTTATGTAACATTTCAATAGTATCTTTCAGTAAGTAATATTCTTCATGATAATGGAGTATATAAAGTCTGCTAATCAACTATACAACGTAATTTTAATTTAATGTTATTTCAATATACTCGAATTAAACCATATTGCGTACATATTTGTTACATATTGCTATACAGATTTATTTACTTATTTTATAAATAAATAATTTAAGAGTTTATTTATAATTTTCTTGTATTAAATCAATTATCTATTTTTCTCTAATCAGTGCAACAATTGATTAATTAGCCATGTTATATAGCAATGATAAATGATAATTAAATCGAAATTATTAAATCTTATATGCGTGATATTTGAAAAAGGATTAAAATATTATTTCACAAAAAATGAATAGGATAATGTGCTTACACTTACACACACACACACACACATTCGTTTAATCTGTATTTAGATCATAGACATTCATTTTTATCAAATTCTATAAAATTTCCATAAACTTTTAAAAGTGAATAACGTACTCGACAAAATTGGAATCTGTTGGATAGTAATCTATTAAATTAAATAGATTTCAAATTTATGATTATATTTTATGATATTTTATCATCTGAATTTCTATTAAGAATATTAAGATATTAAGAATAGCAACAATGTATTAATTATCTTCGATGTAAAAATTCGTCACTGGAATTATTATCCGGCTCAAGTTACAATTTTCGACGCTTGAGGCTTGAAATTTTCTCTACCGTGCTCAGAAGAATCGAGATTCGTGCTTCGTCATCCTTGTCTTCTTCCGGGAATATTCTCTTGCTGCGGCTTCGCCTTTTTTTTTCCCCTCGAGGAAAGCCATTGCCCTGACGTGCCGCCGCGGAAATTGAACAGTTCGAACGAAGCCGCGTCGTTGGTGTCATCGAAAAAACATCACGCGAGATTGGAAAAGAATTTTTGAGTCCGATACGCTTTTTTTCAAAACCACTGGTCAATTCGAGTCAATTACGATAGAAAAAAATATACTAGACTTTTCCGGCAAGCTTCGTTTGCGTTTTTCGCAAATAAATATTTTTGGATTTGTGTTAACATGTAGTTTTTATTGAATAATTAAATTATTTTTATTGAGAGATTAGATAGATATGTACCACACACGCGATGGACACGAAATTCATAAATATTATATTGTCGAAAGAGTAAAATCGATGTGTACCAGAGAATGACCAATTAATAGTAAATAATCACTAAATTTATTTCTGCAATATAATTATATTTTCATTTTGCAAAGAAGTGGAATTATTCAACAATATTCTTTAATTGGTTATTCGTTGTTGTATGTAGCCTGTTAAAAATATTCGCTAATACGTATGATTAGTTTAAACGAATTTAATCACAACCTGAATGCTTGAATGTTAAATCCTCACGTATTTTAGTCCAATGCAAAATATATAAGAGAAAGCCATAAAAATATCTACAGTATAAAGACTATCTGTTTGAAATCTGATTGCAAATTTTAATTTCAAAACTTGATTGTACAGTACAAGTGTAGGATAACATTTATTTATTTACTTTTTATTATTTTTATCAGTTTTCTATTTTGCTTCCATGATCTAACTATTACAAGATTAATGTGTTACGTATCATAATCGCCGATTCAAATGTACAACACTTGAAAAAGATCTAACATGGGTATAACATTAGAACATATCTGTGTACTGATCGATTGGTATCTTCAGCGGCGTCATTTTTGCTGAAACGAAACCTCGCCGTCGGTTACAACTTGAGAAAGCCATCGGTTACAGCCTGCTGTTTCCGACGTAAAGTACTTTTCGACATGTATGCGATTCAGCGACCTGCAACTTTGAAATGGCTACGAGCGCAGCAGTCGTGCGGTTCTGCAGCCTTTAGCGTTGCATTGTGCGACATATGTGTTATGTGATGTACATCGCAAGCCGCTGATTTCGTCGTGAATTGCAATCTGCTCGATCTGCTCACGTTCATCCAGCGACAACTGTATTTGTCTTATCAGATTTATCATATTTTCAACATTCCGCTTTTAATCCGTTCAATATATCTTAATTGTAATAGTAATCCCAGAAATTTTATAAGATTCTATCAAATCGTGGAATAATGGAATTAATTTCAAATTTATTTAGCAGGTGTAATTACGATGCGTCTGAGAAAACAATTTTGCATTTACGATGATATTCTATACTTTCTGATTCTATTACGTACGTAATTTATAAAATGCATTTTTAAAAATAATATGAAATATCAGAGAAATGGCGAGAAGTACAATACACTAATGGGGTACGCTTCAAGCAATGCATTAGCGCTCATAATGTAACCTCAGGTTGAATTTTCTGTTTCAGAGATAATATTGTATTGATAATATTGATAAATATCCCGAGATGTCCATACAATACGCAAATATGAACTCAAAAAAGATCATTTAAGGTCGGTGCATCATTTGTGGCCACCGCTTCATTTCTAGCCACTTCGAATTATTTAGTTTATGCTTCTTGCTGACTTTATAATAGTAGATGAATTTTATTTTAGTATTTCTGCTCATCACACTCACTTGCTGAATGCATGTATAATTGGTTTTATGAAAAATCTAAATACTGGCCAAAAACAGCTTTAAAGTGGCCACAAATGTTGCACCGACCCTATTATTCATTTAAATGCAACCCTCTTTTTTATCTCTCTAATCGGTTATAAAATATCTTTGAAGCATCATCTCTATTCAAAACTGAAAAATCATGGATGTATTTGATGTCATAATTTAATTTTAAACGCAGAATTATTCTTTTATTTTATCGTTTTGCGAACATTAAAACTGTGTATTATTTTATATAAAACGAATATATTTAATACATTTGACTATTCTCCATTATTTTACATAATTTTGAAATCGATATGTAAAATTAACTAGTAACATCATTAGAATTGAATTTTTCACATGTGTGCAGTCCATTTCTGTTTCAGAACTTCCTAAATATTTGAAAAATTAAATTAAACAATTGCTAAATATACTATTAATATTCTTTTTAACAATATCTCTCTCGTAATCTGTTTCTAATGTTGTACTTTATTATGTTAATCATAATGTTTGAAATGATATATATTTTTAAAAGATTAATTTTTGCGTTAACGTATAATTGTCTCTGGCTACATTTAAAAGAGAGTTCTGACGTTTGTGATCGCTGTTGTTGTGAATCATATAAAAATTAAATTCCCTACATGTAATTAAAATACCTTTAATAGCAGTCCTATATAAAATACGTATGAAAGTTTTAATTATAAAATTTCCATGACGCCGCGGTATTTCATGCCCCTCCCGTGTTGACGATCCGGAAAATAGCTCGAGAAGTACATCGACAAGTCACTCTTACGGATGATACGCTCTCGCGCTTGCGTGAGAATGACGCTCTCTCATAATGGCCACTTTGACTCCGTAAATTCGCGAACGCCACGGCATGCCGAAATCGCGCATTCTGCGTGACGCCGCTAAACGCGACGGAAACGTTCGTCAGAGCGCCATACGATAACTCGATTTTACGACGCTGCGTCGTCGACGTGTAATTGAAAATCCATCCCGGAGCGTTTTCGGCAATCTCGCCGCGCGTACGTCAAAAATTTTATCATGCCGCGCAACGAGACAAACACATACGCGGAAAATGCAGAGAAAACGATGGAGCGCAACGGATGTAAAAAAAACCCGGGGAGGGAGGGGCTGAGAAGAGAGGGATGGAAGGTGAATGTAGGGAGGGTGTATCCCGTACGTCCCGTGCCCACGTTGAATTTTCTGGGTCGACAGCTGTCAATTGAGAGCAATGTCTACTGAAGACTACTCGTTAACGTATCGCGCTGTAGTGCATAGAGTGCATCGTACTTTTTTTCCGCTCTTCTCTCTCTCTCTCTCTCTCTCTCTCTCTCTCTCTTTTTTTTTATTTTCCTTTCCTCTCTTTGCAGAGACTTGGCTGATATTCCGCGGTAGAATCGAATAATTTTCTTACACACGCGGGAATTTCCGGATTTTTCCGCTCGCGCCTCGCTATTTCCACACACGATAGTTCCCAGCTGCCTTCGATCATCGAGTTTCTGTCAACGATTCGTAACCGCTTACGCAAGAATTTTTGTGACTGTCGATTAAGCGCGCTTTCTGTCGAAATTAAATACGCCATGTACAAACGGCGCGGCGGCTCGGCGGGCTTTGCCGTTTGTTAAACGCGCATCATTTAGGAATGCTCGGGAAAAATCTCGCCGCCATTGGAGATTGATGGTGCAAAATAAATAAGGCGACTAAGCAGACTTGGTTCGCAGTATTGGCCGTAAAGGAGTGCTGCTAAAAAGAAGGAATGGCAAGATAAACCGAAGTTGCGAAGTGCATTCGCCGGGACAAAGGATGAAAGTTAGTCGTCAAGGGCCGCACATCTGTGGGATTCCGTTCGACAGTATTTGCGAACCGAATACAAATATCGCGACTGACGACGTCGATCTCGAACGTAGGGCAAGTTTCAAAGCGAAGTCAGGATTTTATTATTTTATTTTTGACACGGATGATGTTTGTGGATGTGACAGAAATTGCGGTGGCCCAGTGACTCTAGACGAGGCGACCCTCGCCGCGGTGAATCCAAAATCTATCTACACGACGGAAAAGCGAGCCGCCGTGAAAACGAATTAATTCCCGCACAAATTGAAAGCTATTTTCGACGAGTTCGCCTTTTGTGACGCCTTTAAACTGACGGCAGGGCGCGGTTGAGCGAAAGCTGCGAGCCGTGTAACGTGTCGAGTGGTCGAGCGCGTAGACAAAGCGCATTGAAAGCAAAGGCAAATTTTCGTACGCCTCCGTGTTGTGACATATGTTACTACTATATCGATGTCAACGCAAGAGTCGACATCAAAATTGAATGCCGTGATATCGTGACGTTGAAAATTGTTAGTACGCACGGCTCCGAGTCGGATGGATTTATGCACGTTTTTTCAAAGCACCGCAACAGAAGATGGCAAGGTCCTAAATGTCCTTCTTACATGTAAAATTCGCACCAAAAAATTTTTTATAACTTTTATAGCTTTGTAATACTAATGAAAATAATACTAACATGAAAATTTGCCAGGAAAGTTTTAGTTACAAAGATATTTTACGTTAAGAGGAATGAGATTCTCGTAAATTGAGTTTTATAAATACAAATAAATCAAAACTTTGCTTTTTCGAGATTTTTCCCCTATTTTTAAGTTTAAAGTAGATTATATTAAGCAACATAATATCTATATACAGTTTTTTTTCAGTTGCAAGACCTAGTTAGCAAATTTTTTATTGAAATCACTTGCGCAAGACGATAGCTTAGAGTAATATCATGTACTACAATACATGTAATGTTACGTGAATCCCTTGATGATACGAAATAACGAGAGATTTTGATATTCGCAATGAAATTCGGTCGATTACAATTATTTAACTAGACAGAAAAAAAATATATTTGCCGGGTACGGGTTCACTGGAACGGGCAATATTTTTGTCCCGCGCCAACAGCGTTTTGTCTCTAGGATCAATTAATGGTTTCAATATCCACGTTGGTGTTTCACAATTCTGCTCAGCGAAACAGAAATATTTTTTTCAATCATACGGTGCAAAGTATATCGTGGTTTGAAAAAGAAAATGGTTGAAGAAATAAAATACGAAGGGACGGGTGGAGAAAGGAAAAAACTCTCGCACATAAACTTTATCACCCGATGTTGACTTTCCTTTTTTCTCGAGAGAAAATTTGTAGTTTGACAATTTGAAATTTTTATTCCTCAGAGATGTAGGGGTATAATATTAATTTAAGAAATATTCCAATATATTTACAGTATTTTCCAACTTTAAATACTATTCTTTTCATTCAGAGATTGCATTGGATTTAAATATTTGATTTAAGTTGACCTAAATTACCATTTCTAAGTTAAGTAACAAATATATTTGTCACTTAATTCCCTCTTCCTAGAACTTCTATTTTTTTTCTGCAAGTAGGTCAATATTGCTCCGCGAACAATTTGCTCATGTATGCGTTTGAAAAAATAAATGAAAAGCGTCATCGACGAAAATTGCGTTTTTTGTACGCAGCCGATCGCATTCGCACGATCACGAGGTGTAATAGAAGAAAAACGTCAATCAGAGAAACGAAAGAGTAACCGGACCGACAGCCGACGCGATCGCACATATGATGGTAAAAAATCGTTGTCGTTTCTGGTACACGGTATACCGCGCGAATCGATAAAGCTATCCGATGAAACTACGTAAAACCCATTGTAGTTCCGAAGAGTGGAAGGTGATCGATGATTGAAAGGTGTCATGAAACAGAACGGTACGCGAATGGCGCGGTGAAAAATATTTAGGGACATTGACATTAAAGAGGAATCGTTTCTCTAAAAGAATTTCCGCGCGGGCCACCTCTCGACGTCGCTCGTAAATTCGGCACCCGTTGTACATTAGATGGGAGTCGGAAGACATCAAGAGGAGCGACGCATGACAATGTCGTCCCGCTGGAGATAAGATTAATGTTTCGCGGACTGATGCAAAAGGCGACTTTTGTTATTTTTGCTGGCACGTTGGAATATATAATAACGACTGCATGTTACACGAATGATCAAGATAAATGTAATCTTTAAACTCCACACAATTGCTAGAAAAATTTGGATTAGGTTAATGGGTTTTTATTAAATTCAAAAAGAAGAAGTTTTACTCCTTTAATCCGTGACATGAAAAATATTATACGCGGAATTATACGAGCCTCAGATGCCAACGCTATTTTTCTTTCCGTATTTCTTTATCGGATTTGGAATATTAGTTTTAATAAATAAGGGCAGCGGTTTCTCTGCTTATAACGTCACGTTCTATTCAACTAATTCAACGAGGGTAAAAAGTAAGGAGGAAATCAATTTAAGAAAAATCAGATTGCATTTTGCTATTATAATCTTAGATTTTAATCATGTAATTAGGGTATAATTTTCGATAATAAATTTTGCAGCATCGCGTACATATTCGATAAGTTTCCGTAGCTAGATCGCAATTCAATGGCTGGACATGTGACGCGTTCACGTAACGCTCGCTGTTGCTCACGGTTGCTTGAATGAAACGAAAATTACCCCCGAGATAATTAAATCGGGGAACGCCCGCCAACAAAGAGGAAAGAGGAGGACGATAATTTATAGTTAATGCGAAGTGAAACGCGGTGGCTGGTAATGGAATATCGGATATCGGTAGGTGACCATTCGACACGTTGAACGGCGACTCGATCGCGAGGTTCGAGAAAAAGAACGTCGGGTTAGATATGCACGAAGGTAATCCAGAAAACAGGAGCAGCATAGTGGAAGAGAGACGGGGGACTAAGGAATAACGAAATAAAAGATTCGATAGTACGTGAGTGCGCGCTACATAGCGTACGGACAGGCTTTATGTACCCTTCGTACCTCCGATCTCGCTGATTCTTTCAGCACTGTGACGTGTTTGGCATTTCCCCGTGACGGCTTTAAGCTTCGCACACGCGCCACTCCGTTCGTATCCTTTTCGCTCGACCCGTTTTATTGCTAGACTATTTTTTGTGACATCTCTAACGCATACACGCGCGCAGACGCTATAAGAGCAAAAAGATAAGCCGTGAAGCGAAAAGAAGCACGATGTGACTCTATCGTAGATTCAATCGCTGCAGTGCTGTCGAGAGTAACGACAAAATATTTTAGTACAATTAAAATTGGTTTATCCAGATGGATAGCAGTTTGCACTACGTTGCACATTACAGATCAAAAAGAGATGACGGCACATACATACATTTCCAACTTGGAGAAATGTAAATTTCCTGGCTAAGCTCGTTCAATACCATTTTTCAGAGCTGTTTTTGAAGAGCGGGCTAAATCGAACTTGATACGTGATTCGACAGTATCGGGAAAACGAGCGGAAGCTCATTTTCCCTCATTTGATAAAGTACGAACAACCAGTAGTTAAACTCGGAACATATATTTCAGATATTCGATGTCAATTTTTTGCTCGCCGTAAGTAAATTGCGTCTGAATTATGGATAACTTAGTCATGTGTTATCCAGTCATACTTACTTAATCAGCCATGTATATTATTAACCCAACGGGAACCCAAATGCTTTCAGAACTTGTTTTGATGTATGCGGTGGTATTTAGTCATTAATGATGATTGAATAACTGATACGAAACCGCAATGATACAATACCGCTCGCAATCGTTGTTTGTCGCTAATGCGGCGCGAAATTGCAACCGTGAGAAACGAGCTCGTATGCCGGCGAATTAAACGGAGGCGGAGTAGCTGTTCTTGTCCATTGAATATTCCTATTGAAACTTTCCCGGGCGAATCGCAAAACTTGTCTGTTATCGCTGTAGGTACTCGAGACGGCTGCCGTCAGCCTGAACATCGTTGTACAAACGCCAAGCGACGTGTAAATTAGATACGATTCAGCAAAACATTGCTTATGTATGTCGTCATGTCATAATGGCATGTCGATTCATGCGTCCCTGCGTATGCGCAAAACGGCACGTGGTATCTATTTCGCCGCATTGTGTCTCTTCCAAGACATAAAAGAACTACTTAAATTCATCTCCGTGTCTCTCCGCTCGAGAGCGAAAGTTACTGCTAAGTGAATTTCGAATGCCAAATCCATTCGTATATGTGAATATTTGAAATATCGAACAAGTTCTCTGAATGTCTCAAGAGTAGGTACTGTGAATGTCTGATAGTAATATACTGAGAATACGACCTTCTTTTTCGTACGCTTTCGGTTTGTTCTCTCTCTCTCTCTCTCTCCCGCCACGAAAAAGATAAACCACCGAAAGTTTTTCCATTCGGAAATCGAATGTGCGAACGCGCAGAAAATATCTGAACAATGAAGCAATTAAAGCGGAAAACATAACATTGACGCAGTGAGTTTCCGCGCCACGTCTAGCTCACTATCGTTGTATTTACTCTATCAAGTTTCGTAGCACACCCATGCGTTTAACTGCATTTTAGTCAACTTTACTGCTCGAATACTTGGTCCACTTCGCTTTAAACCCTTCACACGCCGTTCGCCTGAGTCAAGTGAGCAGTGAGTTGTGTCAACGCGCTAATCGAATCTTTAGCGGAGCTTGATTTCGAGTGGAATTAAATGTGCAATGTAAAATCACTCTTATTATTTATCGTAACTTTGTTTATCGTATTTTCTCGTGAGATGCGTTAGCAACCCTTTTCAAGCAATTCTTTTCAAGGTATCTTGGACTAGCACGATTTTTTATATATTTTAAAATCCGTGAAGATACGCTTCATTAATTAATTAAACATATGATTAGTTGCAATTAATACAGTACAGTATTAAATATATGAAGCTGCTAATAAAATTACCTTATTAATCTAAGCCCAAGTCTGGTTTATAACGCTACATTAATTTTGGCAAATCAATTATATCGTGAATCTAAGGGCAACTAATACCAATACCAATAATATTTGTTTAAAAGATTATTTTTGATGATTGATACAAAATATGCGGTAAATGCGTTATCGTTGCTAGATAAAACTTCCTGCAACGCGAGAACATTGACATTACTTGTCCATTTTACGTGTTTATGCAGGATATTGTAAACTGTAATACCGAACTAGCTTCTATTCGCACTAACCAACTCGTTGTGCCATATGTTGCTAACGTAATTTGGTTTTATGGCAACAATTAAAATTCCAACCAAGGCCTGATTCTGTTGGGAGTTTAGTTCACCCTCTCGAACGGCCATCCTTGAACACAATGCGATGCAGGTATACGCCTGTTATATCCCTATTAACATTCACTCTGCGTCTGCTTAATCAAATTTCCAAGTGAACCGGGTTCCGCTGCAACATGAGGTTTACCTCGAAACTGGTCATCCATAGTTATGCACAACGCACGCGGAATGCATCTTATTGCGAATTATTCGGGGAACGCGCATTTTGTGCGTGTTTCGATCGCTTTTATTATTACACGCGATACGTCACGTATAAAGAAATTTTAAACATGTGAGAAATGGCCGGGAGAGACAGCGCGACGCTGCAGATTGCATATCTACCACGTTTCTAATTATTATGTACATAATTTCGTAATATACTGTGATATTATACGGCAAGAATCGTTTAACTGAACGCAGTATATTTCACTCTCTTACGTTGTCGGAGACGATAAAAATTTGTCGTGAAGAAACGTTTTCGGGAAATAGAAGGATGTACCGACAGAATAACATTTTCCTTCGAATTTAAGGTCTATCTATTTATTTCACGATAAACCGAGAGGGTATTTCGACGATTTAATTTAATATATATTTCCATCTGACTCAAGAGTATATAGGGTAATCTTAAATTTATAATTATAATTATGCATAATTAAATAGCCAAATATATGTTCATGAAAAACTGAAAGAAGCATAGAGAAAAATTGATAAAGAAATTATTTTTCTCTCATTCGCGTTTGATCTCTTTGAACTTTACAATTTTGTCTGCGGCATTTTTCCCCGGTTATTCGCAAACAGACAGAAAAATGCTCCAGTTTCAACACTTTTTCTGAAATTAAACAGTGCATACGCGTTTGAAAGTACTGCATAAGAATGATTCGTATTATATTTAATATACGCAGACGTCTCTAATTAATTTTAAAATTAGCTTGTTTTATGTATTTCAAGCAAAATATTTCGTTAAAATATTTTTTTCGTAGATTGCCTTTATGTGACAAGAAAGTGATAAGTCGCATTATGCAATTGGACGATTTATCTCACATGTCACGTCATGGCGATATATTCGTTGCTTTAAGATTCATGATATTGTCCATATATACCGCGTAACTTTATATAAAGCCATAGAGTCTGTGACTCCATCAGAATCTCCGATGTCAAATTAGCGTTTCACATTGTTCATCATCTCGATGGCTGACTATAGCTATCAATTGTTAAGCTTATCAATTCGATCCCATAGATCCCGTGAAACTCTCTCGGATTATGCCAAAGTCTAGTGCTTAATGAGTGGTCTTAACGTTCACCGTTTACTGGTATATATCATTGCACCATTTACCATGACCAGTCGTTACTAATTATAGCTACAGTAAGCGAATATAGTTACATTCGATGTAATCAACACGACCCTGATAGAAATTATTATTATGTAGTATATTAATTAAATTATTAATCAAACTTTCAATTAAATTATTCATTTAAAATAAAGATATTACAAATTATTTTCTATATGAAATCAAATTAAATTAAACAGCATTTGCAGCAGTGGTATTAAATTAAACGAAGTGAGATAAAATAACACTATTTTGATAGAAAAAAAAGATAAGCAATTAATTTATTTTTTAATCAGTAAAGCTTTCATGTTTGAATTACAATGTGTAACTTATAAATTTGAAGCCATTAACTTCAAAAGTTATCATTCGTCTATTTCGCCGTGTGTGTGTGTGTGCGTGTGTATGTGTGTGCGCGCGCGCGCGCGCGTGTGTGTGTGTGTGTGAAGTTATATATTTTTTATGTCGTCAGATTGATGTAATAAATGTAAAATGATAAATGATAAATGTAATAAAGGACATAAAAGCCTAAATTTTGGTTGAAAATATTTTTGATATTTTCTATACAAACCGAAAAAATCCAGATTTAGAGGCACCATCTATCTAGATACAAGATATAATACCTCTAGATATAATATATCATATTCGATCGAATAAATACAATCGCTGAAAGAATATTGAATAACAAAATTTGCTGTCTCTTATTTTTGGTAATAATTCAATTAGATTTGTCATAACTTATTAAAGGTGTTCCATATAATTTCATTTATTACACATCTTACCGTATTCCCACGGAATAGCTTGAATGCAATAGTGACATATAGTAATATTTGTCATTTTAGCGTCGTTTGCTATTGTGCCGAATTAGCCTCATTAATTTTGCGCCGACGCCGCAATCGTGACGGCGACCAGCGCAATTGTGTCCGATCGTCAGCCGCCGTGCTGCCGCTATTTCATTATGTAATGATCATCGCGAATGCGTATTCCATGGTTATTTCGCAATTCGTGTTCATAAGGAAAAAGAATAGGAATTCGATAATCGTATGCCCAAACTTATCAATGCGCATTTGCTTCCATAGAGAATATCTTTGAGATAAATTTCTCTCATTGACACTCACGCACAGTCAAAGGTGATCTTCAAACGATCTCATCAACTTTTGCTTCGACTGCGTTCTACGATCGGCGATGAAGTCGTTTATTTTATCTCAATAAAGTTTTAATCTCGATAGACGAGTTTCAGCTCTCGTGTGCTGATATTCGCAAGAGAGTAGGAGATAGATAGATGGGGAGAGAGAGAGAGAGAGAGAGAGAGAGAGAGAAAGGAAGACACAGAAAGAGCGAAAAGTTTAGCCATGTGCCCTAAGAAGTCCTCGCTATTAAGGATGCCCCTTCTAGATTTTGTCTTTAAACGACACGACCCTTACGCGACTCTTTGAAAGCATCGTTATGTCGTTACTTGCGACAAACTCATTCACGTATAACTATCTGTGTAATATGGCTGGTCATTACGTTAATTCGCGTTAAATCGGCATTCGCTCGCCAAAGAGAAACTCTTTTGCAAAAGCTCACAGCCTGGAACTCGCGATCTTTCTCCCATATCGCACAGCACAGAAAATTACACTGACTCGTTATAATGAAGCAATTAATTCACCTGAAACTTTTAGTATCGATAGACGAACTTTTTTTTATGTTGAACGGCAATATATATGGAGAGAAAATTTATAGCGGGCATTAGACGAGAATTTTGTAAGGGATTGCAATCGATTTCGTATATTCGTTTCGCCTACGCGAATTAACGATAACGAAGGTTAACATTTCCTACGTTTATCAGATCGACGTGCTGCGATTTCGTTGCAAAAATTATTCGCAAACGCCGCGGGCTCGTCCTTCTCCTCGTAACATTCAAGATTTTTCCGACCACGTTAACGAACCAATTTATCAAGCAATTTGTCTTATCTCGATGAAGTTTTAATCCGGATGGCTGCGATAGAAGCTAACCGCTGATGAAAGAGTAACGGGAGGGGAAAAGTCTGTCGTGCCGCAATAACGAATCGGTATGCATTGTCGACGTTTAATTAATTCTTTCTATTAATTAAAATTTATAGGTTCATTTATTGTCTTTACGTGATTCTCTATTTCAGATTTTATCATAGAAATGATGACATCATAAACTAAAAGTCGATTTTCCTTTTTTAAATTTTTAATTGCAATTTCATTTAACTAATATTTCAATAATAGAAAAGTGGAGCGAAAAGAAAGAGAGGGAGGGGAGAGAGAGAGAGAGAGAGAGAGAGAACCGCGAAGGCGGGAGAGTTGCTCGTGTCTTCGTCCTCGCAAAGCTCGCATTCCTAACAAATTTCTTGATGGTATATAATGCAGGATTTGTCTCTCTTCTAGCACGTCGATTAAATTACTTACACTAAACTCGAACGCACTCCGCGTGTATCTTGCCGATATTTCTCAACATCTACAACTCACTCGTGAAGCACCATGCCGAATGTAAATAAGAACACATCGTGGAGAAGGGTTCGCACGCGCACTTACGCAATCGCGCAACAGTATCAGAAGATCCTCACGCAGAATATTGTCGCGGCACCTTGACACGCTTCCCTCATCGTGGATCCTTGTGGATCCTCGTGGATCCCTCGCACGACTCCTGACTCGCCTTCCGCTCGCGGGCCTCGCGCTTTTTTCCTGCGTCTTCTGCCGCGTCGCCGTACCCGCGCAAACTTCCTCCGGTTTTTCCGCGACGCTCGTACTTGCGACCGGCCGCGGTAGCCATCAGTCGGCTGCGTCGAGACGCGTCTCATAAACGAGGACGGCCGGCATTTGAGCGCGCCCGCCGCCGCGGTTGTGTTCGGCCGATTCGTGGATCCTCGAGTTGCTTCGAGGGTGGTGAGTGTGCGGGGCGGCGGGCCAGGGGCTCGGGGTTGCGTGCGGCGCAAGGAGCCAGGACACCGGCAAGGGGCTGAAGAGTCTGTGCTGCCGTCGCACGGACAGCGAGCAAACTAACTGGAGCGCGATCCGAACGACGTCGAGGACGACGAAGCCGGGGCGCCAACCCCCAGTCGCGTCGCCGACGCCGACGCCGACGCTAATGCCGAGTGGGGGTTGCTGTCTGTCCCCGCCACGTCGCCACGTCGCCGCTACTCGCTCCCACCCCCGTGGTATTTGCCGGATAAATAAATAGGGGATGCGTGACATGAGAAGGCAACGTCGTTTATTTTATTATCGAGAAGAAAGGGTGGAATGGTCCCTCGGTGACCCTTTAGATATCGAATAAAATCTCGCAAATGATATAGGCACTTGAATTTTAACTTTTTGTTTCTCATCGCTGTATTAAGTATTCTGAGGGAATTCTGTTTTTCTTTTCTTAATATCTGTCATTGGCGCATTATAACAAACGACCGCTACGATTGCGAAAACTGTTTGATCTTACCACATGACGTTGTATGCAATTGTAAGAAATAGAGCATTCGTGTTAGATTTTAACCGTTCTAATCGTGTTGAATAAGACACACTGGAAACTTTACTCGAGAATATATATAGCGAACCGAGGGTAGAAATCTTAGAATTGCCTGTCTCTAGGAACCGATCGGTTCTGTCAGGTCAGGCAAGTTAGCGTAACAACACCTCGTTGCAACTTGAAGGGTGACTAGTGGAGCTTTACTTCGCGTGTTCTGAAGTTGAGATAATGGGCAAGCGCCTTGCTTCATTTGCCAGTGACATCCATGGATGTCATTTCGATGCCTCGTCAGACAACTCCGTTGGGCTCCAAGTGCAATTATTATATCGGTTCACAATTTTCTCTTAAACAAGAGCCGAGAAAGTTAAAAACAGGATAGATGGTTATGCACGGATCGTTATTTTCTTTCTTCACGATGGTGGAAAAGCAAGAGGTTCTCAAAGACGCGAAAGACATTGCCGGAAAGGGACACGTCGAACGCGATTATGTAGCTGATCGATGCGACGAACAACGCGTCGCGGAAGCAGGTCAAGCGTGATATTCGGCACGGGTATCGTCCCGTGTGTCGGCTTTGCTGAGTTTTTCATAAATAAATATGAGATGATTATCTCACTTGTGCAACGCGTACGGAAGTTACGTACCATCTCAGCACGCTCTAAAAGGTCGGTGACAGGAGATTTTCATATTCCGTCATCACGTAAAGATAAGAGGATTTAGCCCATGGTAGTTGTCCCTATTTTCTTGGAAATAAAAACGCCCGCAGTTGCCTTTTAATTCGAGCAGCGACGATGGGTAAAGTGTATTTCATCCTTTGAAGGAAAGGCACTTTTTTCCGGGTCGGAAAAAACGGGCTTCTCCTCTTTCTCCTCGTTCCTCCCGTAGTACATCTAATATTCATACGCTTTTTAACGCGAACCGCTTTCGGCGAGAGAACAGTTAGCGCGAGAACTACTCTGAAACTTTCCCCCTCCGTTAATTGAATTCTATGAATTTGAACGGTATTGAGCACTGCGCGGGAATTCCACAAATGCATTCGAGGGCCGCGTCGATGTTTATGCGGACGCGAGAATTCGCGCGTGTTACGACAGGTAGTACAGGGTGGACAGCAGTCAACAACACTCCCTGTCCCGGAAACATAAACTTTAAAAAAAAATACGCTCGGTTGTTAGGATGACGCGTTTTTCATATAAATATGACGAATGCACTCGATGCGCACGAGCTATGATCCGACCAGTAATATATGATTTCAATTCGGATATGACTGATTTGATGATGCACGTTGAGTAAACCCTGATCCGATTTTTTTCATGAATATAATGGAGTGGTTTAGGTTTTCGAAAAGCATGCTATAGCAAAAAGATTTCGAGTTGTAATGATTTCAACAGACTGTAACAAAAGTGTATCCGGATATTACGTAGGAAGGATTGATTTGGCGTTATCGTGGATATGAATTTAATCCTGTATCCCGTCGGAGTTTAATTCGAAGGCGCGAGCGTTGCAATTGTTACAGTTTCATCTCAATCGATTACAAGATGTCCCACTTCACATTAGATTACAATGTGACAAATTTTATTTATGTACATACAATGACGACAGTTTCGATGTGACACATTTCGTTTCAACATATAACTTACGCTTAGCTTTCTTTTTTTGTTGAATTAACTTTAATGGATTGATGAACCGAGAAATTCTATGCGAATGTATAATTTTTAACTTCAGTATTTACTAACTATTTTTCGATTATCAAATAAAGGTTCCGAAACGGACTTGACCGAACATAAAGTTGATTACGACTTAATCCCGTTTAATAATTAAAAGCATACCTCACGAGAACCTTTCGGTATTTATAATTCCAAAATCGAAGAAAAGATAACCTACTAATGAGAATTTGTAATCCAGATGGAAACCATTAATTTCATGTGACATTCTACAGAAAATATCGTATTCTTACCTAGCAAATTGTACGTAAATATTCGCAGAGGCACGTTTAACAATTACATTGATATTCGCACGAAAGCAAGAGCTCGTTAAATTGGGAAGGCGAACAGCAATTACGTTATAGTTGCCGCGAGCGTTTCTAACACACAAATGATCTCTCGTTTAACGAAGCATATCCTCAGTTCCCTTTGTCGTCGTATTCAACAAATTCATCGCCGTATCGCAGCTGTTAATTTTTCCTTGCGGAATAATTTTTCTACTGTGGAGGAGATGCTTATCGCGGAATTAATAGAGGTAATTTAGCAAGATCGGGGCAAATGTAATTTGAACGAGAGCCCCGTGCCCCGTGCGTCCGTGAAGAGCGAGAGGATCGATGTTTATTGTACTGCATACCCAGGATTGTAACCCCGATGGTTCGCGATGGTGTGAAGGTTGCATCGGAAGCTCATCGTTGCTCGTTAGACACTCGGTCGTGCGTGACGATCACTTCCGTCACGCATGAGCACGTTCTCCGTTCAAACGTTACTCGCTCCCGTCCGCTCGAGTAATTCGTTTCCCCGCATCCCAGATTTTCCAGGACTCTCGCACAATCCGCGATTTCGTTCCGAGTAATTCCACGTTCGCGAAAAATTGCAACCACTTTCCGTAACGTGTCGTGCGCGTTTGTTCGTTTCGGATTTAATGAGAGTTCAGTGCGTGTAGCTATGCGCCCGCTCAAATGAATGTTATTGTTTGATAAAACGCGCGACTACATTTTTCAGGTATAGCGTTCAAAAGCGTAAAAACTTCTTTTCCATAATGGATTTATTAAACGGCAGTTTTGTCAATTCGTGCGTGCCCGTTTCCGATTTTATTTCGGAATTTACGTATCTTGAAGGAAATTTGCATTTTACGCGCATACGTCTTTAACAAGCAATCTGAAGCAGCAGCTCTCTGAGAGAGAGTAGTAAAATAATAAATAGAATGAGAACAAGATGATAAATATAGAAATCTGTGTGATAAAAGCGCGGAACTTTTATCGCGGGATCGCATTAACAGTTCGTAAACAGATTGAGAGGGAGTAAATCTTTATAATCTTTAAAAGCAGATAGATTCCCGAGGAGATGGTGCTTGGTAATAGCATATCGTATTTCCGCTACCATTCGCTTATTGCTTTTCCGCGAATAACGAAATCTCCACCGCTCAGCTGTATCAAAGATAAAGCTATGCGCGAGGCTCTCGATAACGCGGTGTAAGTAGAAATTGAAATTTCCTACTGGACTGAATTGCTTGGTAACTCAATATCCTAAGAGTTTGCTGACCTCGTTATACGCTTGTTCGTGCGTGACCGATTACTTCCGTTACGCATGAACACATTTTTCGTTGCAAGCACGTTGTATTGTATAAAATATAAAGAGTAAGATGTTTTCTTGAATATGGAAACTATTCTCGATGTAGCTACAACTCGACTGACGATCACTTTATTACGGCTTTTTATCCAGAAAACTATCGCTATTTCAATATTATAACATCCGATCTCGTAATTGTTTATTGTTATCGACGTGCAATTAATCCTTCATTTCTTTCAATATCGCCGTAATTGTTTTCAATCTCAAATTTTTCTTATTAGATCAATATACTCGGAAAACATATTTTCTAAAAGTCAAAAAGTCAAACGTCAAATTTATTCTGAAACACATTTTTTATGTAAACAATTTAATTGATAGGTTTTTAATTAATAAAAATTTATTATAAAGATTTGATATTTTGTATATGTATAAGTATCAATGTAGTACAAATCGTATATAATATATCAATATACATATATACAAATCGTATATAAATAAATATTAATGTAGTACAAATATCAGATAGTTGAGTTAAAAAGATAAATACATGGATAAAGATTTTATCATTTCCGTAGAAAAATTTGAGGAAAATATATAATGTATTCAAGACGAGGCATATACACGCTACATCACGTGAACATTTCAAGAAGTACCATGTTGATTTCGTCAAGCAGTAGCTTGAATTGAGTTTTTCGCTGGTCGGATGTATACCGCAATGCGACGTACGGAAGGCTTATCGTCCTCGTTACACGCTTGCTCGTGCGTAACGATTACTTCCGTCACGTGCACATCCTTGAATCAAAAGTCACTCTGCTCGAGCTATTTGTTTCGATGGATCAAAGAATGCGATGTCCCCGCTTTAGCAACGCTCCGGCCTGGCTGCAATATTCGCGAACGCGAGCGCATTCCTTGATTCTCAAACGTCGACACAATTAATTGCGAATGGCTGGTACAGGTGTCAAGATTTTCGTGTTTCGTGTTTCGTGTTTCGCAGTCGATAATTTGTGTTGCAGTAGAAAAAAGAAATTCCACTACGTGGTATTTTTCAACAGTATTTCATTCGCAAAGAGTTTTAATTTTGCTTCTTGAATAAATGAACGACCTTATCGACGATTTTTCAGAATAATTTAAAACACTCGGAATAGATTAAGTATAATTGTATACTTTTTTATTTTTTATTAAAAAACAGACGTGGGAATGATATAATCGTAATTTGGCACATATATCTAACAGCGAATAAATCGATATTTAGGGAAAATCGCGCGCGTGATATTCTTCTGTATTTTCCTTAATAAACGAAATATCGGGGTGTGCGCTTTCAAAGGGGTCGGTCCTCGATGCTATTGCGGCGAGCATGAAATGACAAACCGCGCGCACGTCCATCGGACCGTTCTCCGGCGAGAGCGATGAGAGCGGGGATGCCTTCAGGTTGCCGCGAATCGATGTCCGACCCCGCGAATGCAAATGTGAAATAGTGGTTGACCCATTTTTTCCACGCTTATCGCGTCGCACTGTCTCCGCTAGACTTTTCTCTCGCCTTCACATGCCGCGCCATCAATCTCCGCGCGTTTCGTTCATCTTTTCCCCTCCTCCTTTGTGACTGCTGTTACGCTGAATATCGCGAGTTCGCATCAGTCTAGCCGATAAACTAATTTCATCCGGGAAAAAGCTGCTTGAGTTAGCGCACTTTTCCTACCAGTCGCTCCCTCCCGAAAATTCGTGCCTGCAATCCAGCAACGGAAATTTCATCGTTCGTTTTTTGGTCCCTCGTCGCGCGAACATGTCACCATTTCGCCATTTGCATTCTGCTTCTCGTCGTGACAGAAAAGGCAGCATCGACAGTTTCACTGTTCGTTAGGATCAAATTACGAGTTAAACTGATATTCGAGATCGCATCCTGACGAAAAATCCAGAAAGATAATTTTTAAATGGATTGAGCGAATAATGAGGAAGCGCATCAGACATTCAATATTGTTCTTTTCAACTAAATTAGAACATCTTGGACGTTTGATGTAAAGAACAAGTATAAGCTGTTGCTTATTTTGCAATATTTATCTACTAACATTTCTTCGCAAAGTCTTCGTTTTTATTATTTTTAATCATTTTGGAGTAATTATATTTTTCAATCATCTTTATATGATTCTATTATTAAAATGATAATATAATACAGGCAATTTCATTTTATCATCTAGCATTTATAATTAATGTAAGGCTATAAAAAAATTGTAGTGTTAGTCATGTAACGTTTATTAAAGTATAATAAAAGTATAGAGATTGAAGTATCCGATGGTTTTTAGATATGATTTTAAGAGACAATGCGAGAAAGACAAGAAATACAGCTCGTATTTAGAAACAGCTTTCGCATTGGGATTCGTGTATTTCCTTAATATGGCACGAAATTAGAAACGATGTGTCGGCGACCTACATTTTCCGAACATCTCGTCTTTGTACGCGGGTGAATGATGTATATGACACGAGAGCCCGTAGTTGTGCATAATTCGATAGTGTTTCGGATCTCCCCGGGATGCCGCGACGACGGATCAAGCGTATGATTTTCGGATCGTTCGGCTTCGGGTCGTCCGACCCCCGTGCGAGAACTTGTCCCGGCAAGTCGGTTAATCCGAAATTCTCAGATAACAAGAAGGACGTTGCATCACCATCGTCGATGCCCCGAAGGGGTTCGCTGCAAAAAGCCGAGTTGTGATTTAGCGGTTACTCGGGCTTCGCTTAAAGGAAAACGTATTACTTGACATTTCTAAGGACTGACGGGCGGGCATACCAGCAAGAACGAACGAGATTTACCGTCTGCGAAGGGCTTTTGGGAACTGACCATCTTTATAGTTCAACATGTCTTTGATCAACGGACAGCGTCACTTGTGTCAGATCAAGCAGAGAGAGCATTTCTGCTTGGAATATTAAAATAATGGTTAACAATCAAAAAGTATCGATAAATCTCGATGTCCCATGATATAATAATAATCTGATAAATGGATTATCGACACAATAATTTTTCATTTTGCATATTTGTAGTTTTGAGAAACGGTATCACGGATATTTTAACGAATCATTTTTTAGTAACCAACAATATGAATCTTAAAAAATCATTAAAAAATATTTTTATTGATAAAAAGGTGATTAAAAAAAGATTCTGAAATAATTTATATTTCTAATTAATATTTTTTTTTTACATTTACTTGATAATGTTACGTTAATGATTAATTATAGACAGCTACATGTAAAATAAGATTAACTGAAAATTACTGTATCAAATTGATTAAACTTTCAACATTTAACAAACATATCGAAAATCTATTACTCTTTAGAAAAACTTATTTCAAGTTTCAAGATCTTGCTGAAAATTGTTTCACCATTTCGAGTCAGAAATAATGCTTGTGTTAAGAAATATGGTTAGTTATTCATAATAATTGCATTGTATTGTATGAATGAAAGACACATACATTTTTAACCTCAGAGTATCGCTTTTATTTTAGTCTCGTGATTCTTTCTTGTTGACCTCTCGAGCTCTTTCTGTCGTAACGATCCTATTACGACATAAAAACATCCGCGCGCAACGAGCGTACTGATATTTTTCTTGATTTATTTTCCGAAACATAATTAAAATCATGAGTCACGAGAAATTTTTGAAACAAACAGCGACGACAATTAATCTGCAGTTTAATCCGAGGTCTTATTCAGATGATACAAAGCATGCGGGACAGTAAATGGTAGATGCAAGTCTTCCCACTAGGTTCGCCATTATTCGCCGTCGCGCGCGCACACGGAAATCTGGATCTAAAGCTTTCGCGAATGAATATGAATAACAAATGGCACGGATTATACACACTCTGGAACCGGCGCCATTAATACGTAATATAGATAGTAGATCGTAGGCCACAATTAGTTTCTCGCGATACGTGCCATTGTAGCACGCCCGTGGGCAAATACTGGCGGGTACGTATATCATATTGATAAACGTAGAATATACTTCACATAGAAGCGTTTCACGCTTCATCGGACCATCTAACTTCGTCAATAACAGTCGTTTGCTTTTATAGCTTTCCGCTGATTCCGTATCATAGTTCAGTATATATATTCAGTTCGAGGAATCTTACGAATAATCCGGCGTGATTATCTTCGAGGAGAATTTCTCCAAATTGACTTTCGTTCGGGTAATATGACGCACGCGAATGCAATTTTGCAACTTGCGTTATTTTCGTTAAATTAAAAAGAGAGACTGTGTAACACGTTTTCTTTGCTTCTGAAAAAGAGACCCGACGGAAATTTACATACGAAAAAAGTGGGACGCTTTCACATCTTTTTTTTTTTGTTTCTTCCTCTTCCTCGTTACACGCCGACGCACGAGTAACGTGAAATTTGAACGAGAAAGAATGAAGTAGGAAACATGTTATAAATCCGCGAGGTCTCTTACCGAATGTTTGTCTTTGGATAATACATTGCGGGAGATACGCGACGCGCGGACGCGAGGAAGCAAGTTTTCAGGTGTTGTTCACGTAGCGTCGTTACGAAGTGGTGCGGGCCGGGACAAGAGCGGATGTCCGGACTTGCCACGGTCACCCTCTGCGGACACTTTAGTGCACGACACTTGTTTGCTTCGCCTAGCAGCGTATTTTTCCTCGTCCGTTTCCCAATCCATCTCTCGACATCCGGGCCTCTCATCCGTCCCGGATGCGCGACTGGATGAGCGCAACGTGAACGGTCGGAACCTAGCTTGGAGAAGCGCAACGATACCACCGAGATAACCGAACGGCGGGCATTCGCGTTCGATTGGTCCGAAAGTAACGGAGACAAATCCGATCGTCTTTATCTGTACGACTGTAAAGTGCCGGCGCATTCTAGGACAGGTGCGCCACGGATGGTGCCCGTGCAAAATGCGATTCGATGCTAACGCGACCATTTCGAATGTGGTGCTTACGTGCCGGAATTCCTAAATCCGCTTGTCCTGCGGTTGTGTCGGCGGAACGTTTGTCAGAGACGCGCGCGTTAAGATGCGAATTTCACGATTGCTCCGAGCAGCCGTCATGCCACAACTGCGCTGTCGCTGAAACTTGCGACCGTAACAACGCTTGCAGATGTCAAAACTTTGATGATACGGTTGTATGATTGTATATATTCTCATCATGATTGATACGAAGCGATTTATAGAATTTTTTGAATTTATTGATTTTGAATTTATTACACAATTAATTTTTTAGAAAATTAATAATTTATATATTTATTATGACTATTTTTAAGGATTGTATATTGAAGTAACAAGTTAAAAGTATCATACTTTGTTTATGAACAATAATAAATAATGAAATTGGACTGATATGAATTAAGTAGAGAATTTGCTGAGTTGAAAAAGTATACAAAATTTACACTGTTTATAAAATAATTTTTAATTAATATATTAATATATTTATTAATAATATAATAAGAAAATGTTATAGAGTCTTTGAATGTATAAAAGCCGATACATGCTATATTTTATCATTTTTAATTTTTAATGTTCTACTTCTTTTAATTTTTATAAAAATTTTGGTCTTATTTGTCCACGTCAGTGTTACAAGTTACGTATTATTTATTATTGAAACACTTTGACCATCCTGAAATTAAATATTATGATCTAATGATGAGCGTCTGTTTGTACGCGTACCGGCTGATCAAACATCGGGCTTTCTACTTAAAGATAGAAGATACGATGCAGAAAAATCTTCTGCGAAAGTTATGATAATATTTAACATCTTTTAATTGCAACATGGTTTGTATAACAGCGAAAACACCGTTAACAATACTTAATAAAGATTGTTGATTGCTTTTGAGTAAACTGTATTATCAGATAAAACGTAGATATTACTAAACATAACTAATATGTTGCAAATTATTTTGATTGCTTTTGAGTAAACTGTATTATCAGATAAAACGTAGATATTACTAAATATAACTAATATGTTGCAAATTATTTAAACAACGTAATAATAGCATGCGAATTCGAATGAGTTTATGAGATTAAACCTAAACCAAGCATTTGACTTAATGAAAGCTGATCTGATATTAGCTGGTTAACTTTAGAGGTCTCCTAAGATTCTCGACGCAAAGTTATCGGTTATCGTTCAGTGCATACGATATCGGGCTCCGATATACCGTTCTTGTTTTGATAATCTTGTCCGGCATCGGAATGCATTAAACATCCGAGCTTTGATGTATTGCTAAAGAAAAAGGATCCAGGCACAAAGGAATCGCGATCGTTCGAATCGCGCCTTTGGAATTAATCCTGTGGCATATATGATTCCGTTGCAGAAAAGCGGAATCAAGAACCAAAAACGGCAGCGTAACGAAAATTACGAGAAAAAGCGAATGAAAGAAAAAAAAGAGACGGGAGAAAAAATTATCCAACAATGCTAAAAAGTATATATTGTTTATATATAATTATAATTTGAAAATATAAAATTTAAATAAATTTTAAAATGGAGTATGTGTAATTTGCTTGAGAATAATAATTCAATTAACGTTACATCATAAATTGATTTTGGCGATAATCGAAGACAAATAATCTGAAAAGCTAAATTAATAATGAATCTCTCTTCTTTTTTCCATTCATTTTTCAAGAGATAAAAATATTACATTTGTAAAAAAGTTTAATATTATTTCTTTTTAATGTATTCTGCGACAAAAAAGCAAATTATAGTCTGAAAAATATTATTATTGAAATGCTGAAATGAAAATCGTTTTTCGATATTGCACCGTAAATCGCAATAGACGTAATAAATACATAAGAAAGAAATATGACTCGCTTAGACTTATTCCGCATTATTGTGGGAAGTGCTGACGAAATATTTATATAATTTGCAATGCGAGGTGAGATATAAATAAGATTAGAATATGCAACAATTTTAGCCAGACTAAAACAAAATCTAAGAAGAAAATTGTGGATGCATTCGATTTGCATTCGCAGTCGCGCAACACATTTGGCAATGATTGTAAATTCTGGTCGCAACATGCATTTCATACATCATCAACCTACGTATGATATTGTTTCGAAATGGTAACGATTTTAACATAATTATAAACGGAACGCCCTTCATTAACGCAAATTGGTGCTAATTTTGCCGTTCGATATCCAGCGGTCTATACAATTGCTAATTAAAATTTCGATTATTTATTCTCGTTGGCTTAAGATAAATATTTACAGGATAACGAAATCTCTCTTGATGATAATTTTTGTTTAATGTATCAAGGAGTAGACCGATATAATATTTCGCTAAGAAAATAGTCTCACTACGAGGTTATTTGGCAAGCCTGATAAGATATATATCTAATCTAATCGATATGGGTTAACTCCAGAAAATACGAGCGAGAAGTATTCTTGGTACTCTTTGTGGTACTTTAGGGGCGTATATACAGGTATCGAAAATGAAAAAAGAAGCACTATGCAAAAAATAGATCGAAAGTCGGCCTCTTTTCATGTAAAACGTTACCTTTTATTGCCGTGGGTGCCCGTCAGGTAATCTCCAGGTGACTATATCGATTAGAATTTTAGTACATTTCGACACGCAATAGAGCAATCAGCAACGCGAAGCAAATTCACATCGTGGTAGAATAACGAGTCAATATTTTAGATATAAAAAAATATATTTAATAAATTTTACCAATTATTCATATTACACAATTTTAAATATTGCCATTGTGTAATAGTGACAACAGGAAACATATTGCAAATATGCTATATACGCGGAATTGAGTTATAAGATCCACAACGGCATTCAGCCTCTTTCTCGACGTGCCCCACGTTTCTTTCCTTATCGTTACGGTAGCTTGTAACTTCTCGTTTAGTCCAATTGCATTTCATGTGTTTTGCTGTAAGGTACCGCATATCGTTTCTTTCGCACCACATCACGTTCCATTTTGGTCCCGCATAACCCCATCGCGTTCCACGTTGCTTATAGTATCGCAGGTCTTTCATTTTATCGTAACTCGATCTCGGATCCAGACATCTCCGAAGCTCGTTTCCATTTCCTACACTCATCATCATTTTATTTTATTATTTCACCTAACAACGTAGTCTGCTGTTATTTAAGATAAAAATATATTTATTTTGGTGAATTCATAGATAGTTTTGTGTTTCAAAAATTACTGATTTAGCAGAATGTTACTACAAAATGATCATCCGCATGCAGATATCTTGTTACGTAAAGGAATATATAGGATAATTATTTTCAGATGACATATAAACGACGAATCATTTTCAAACTATGCGGAACTCTGAAATATATATTTCACATTTGTAGTAGTATATTTATTCACACAAAGTTTTTTACGTTAAAGGGAATTTTTATTTGGTAAATTTAGTTTATTTGGTATATCTTCATATTTTTTGCACTATGCTGCAATTGGCCTATCATGTGACATATCATATACCAGGTAAAAAAAAGATAAAAAAATAGTTTTACTCGTTGTAATAAAAGAATATTTTAAAATAGTTCGTACATTAGAATATAATCTAGTAAAAAGATAGAAATAAATCATTCTTATTTTTTCTTTTTTTTTTAATAAAAATCTACTGTTATATAATTGACATTTATATAATGTGTTAATTTCGTCACACCAAAAATGAATTTTTCCAATATTTCAATACAGATTCAATTTAATCAATATATTTTGTTCCCTTTGTATAAACGTCACTTGTTATATTTTTTTGGCTTCGTAAAAATCTTGATTTTGTACAACCTAATATATATCGTAATGCTTTTCGTCATACGCGAAGGCGCAATTTCACCCGTTCGTTCCGGCTATTACTTTTTCGTTGTTCAACATTCTCATCATACAGTCTACTCTTGATTTATTATGATTGTTTATCCCGATCGACCCGATTCCGCATGACCATTTATGTCGGTCTGTATTAATTCCATTACCCACGATATGATGCTCTCGGTATTGCTTTCCATGTTTCGATATCAATTTCGACATTTAATTAATACAATACCTCTGAATGCCAAGAAGAAACGCCAATGGACGATATTTTTATTTTTTTCTGCGAAATTTCTACATTCCACGGTTTAATTAATTCTTAAATCGTGTGTGACTCGACATTGTGATTTGTATTTGCAAGTCGCTGTGCACCAATTAAATTTGCACATTAAATTCTTTCCATAAAATTATACATATTTTTCGGATTACATTACATTATATTAAAATATTATGATAATCTATAAATCTTAATTTGTGAAATTTCTTAAACTTTTGATGTATAACTCATATTTTTATTAAAATAGATTAACTTTACTGTCATTGATATCACGTAAATCAATGTGTAGTTCAAAATTTTAATTATTTTAATGTACTGTGTGTAGTTAATATTCATCAATATTGGAACAATTACAGACAAAATAAGTAAATATTGTTCAAAGTGTATCATTTTCAAGATTGATAGATTAATTTTATGGTTTATATGGTTTACCTAATTATAATTCTATCATTTGTTTAAATCTCTAGTGAAAGAATTGGGCATTTAAACAAGATATCGTCACTGAAAGTTCTCCCGTGAGAATTTTATCGGTCGTGAATCTGATAATGTGCCGAAGGATTAAGGCGCCGAATAAGAAAATTTCACTTTACATCCTCAGTCAGCCACATAAATCGAAACTAGCTAATCCCTTTTCGATTGCACGTACTTTTATCCCTCCCTCTATACGTTAAGATTTAAGTTCGCTGAATGGCGTTACCCACTCGCAAGTCTAAAACTGTTCGTAGCTGTAGCTCGAAGCGTCTCTGAATGTTTTCTGTATATTTACTTTGCCAAACGAAATTAGAATAGAATAGAGCAGAATAGAATACAGCTTTATCTTTTCTCACGATAAACATTTCTTAAGAATAAACGCCTATTTAGGGAGATATAAAGCAATCTGTATACGTATACGAACAAAAGGAGGAAAAACATTTAATATAAAAAGCTTTTTAAATTCGTCTTGAACTTAATTTTCATGGACATGGCAATTAACTTAATTTTAATTAGAAATATTTTGAGAACAGTCTTATTACTCTCTACAGTTTTTCAAAATTTAATATTAAATAGATTATTAAACTTCAAACTTGTTTAATCTTGAATCTATTTAAAGGTGCTTTTCCTTAACATTTTTTTATTATTAATGATTTGTTAAAAGATTAATTCAAAACATAGAAAAAAATTCTTTTTTCTTGATATAATCTAAAAATACAATTTCCGTATATCTTTTGTAAATCTAATTATCATAATAAATGATCTCAGAGCCTTTTAAATTTGTAACAAATGGAAAGAAAATGTTCTTACTCTTCGATATTGTATTCGATATTATCTACCAGCATCTTGTTGTAAAGCACAGAGAAAACAAAGATCATTCCGAACATCCCGTCTGCTGTCCTCTGCGCGCGTAGCCGGACGTTATCAGGCACGATGAAATAAAAGGAAGAGACTCGCTAAGTCAGGGGACGTAATTTCACCATGTTGCTCTGTGGTAATCCAAGCCTGCCACCGGCGGCGGGGCGATTCGTCCTTCAGGACGCGCCGGTACCTAAGCGCACGGCGGCAACGCGCCCTACAGCCCAGGATCGCGCCGTGAATCTCGAGGGGTACGTCGTCCCCACTCGGGAACCGAGCTTCCTGGATTCCTTGGGAAAGGATAACCCGCCGCTACGGAATCCCCGCACGGAAAATTCCTTATCTGTATCGCCCACCTCCCGCCCATCTCCCGCCCTTTCGCCGCACCGCGGTTCGCGTTCCTCCCGTATCCAAGAGTTATTTCTCTCCTCGCTCCTATCGGGCCAGCGCGCAGTTCACCGCTCGAGAAACTGTTGTCCTTCGCCTCCCCGAAGATCCTCGCGGCGCCAGGATGCCGCGAAACGGGGTGAAAACCGCATACGAACCGGCGTGTTTGGAAACCCGCAGCGCGGAAGTACCTTTTCATTGAGTTAAATTATAACTCGACACACATATACAGAACGAACCAACGATAGCGCATAATATATAATTTGCCATAATTTGCATAATTTTACAAATGAGGAAAGAAAGAGTTTGCCAAATGTTGATTTTCGACTCACAAATACTACGTTTGAGTATATTCTCTCTCTCTCTCTCTCTCTCTCCCGTTCTCTCTTTTTTTCTAATTTTCTGCACATATACACGTACGCTGAGCAATTATTGTCACGTTATCTCGCAAAGAATTAAGTACGGGGAACATAGGAAGAAGCAGCGAAAAAGGAAGTGGATTCGAGCGTTCTGGCGCTCAGGCCATTCTTATTATCACGTATTACGGTAGAGATGAGAGCTCGGGCCGCGCGGGAACCCACCAAGTACGTCACTTCCAACGATAAAGCGGCCGGAGCAGCCGGGGAACACGGTTCTCGCTATTTCTCCGGTATCTCCGGGGCATACATGTAGAAGAAGATCGTACACGCGCCGTAACGCTCCCCGTGCCAGTTTCCCCTCTTATATTTTACGCTTATATCTTACTCGCTCTCCGAGCAAGGCGTACAGTGGAGGTTAAACCGAAACGCGACAAGAGTATTGACATTTTATTCGCCCGAAACGATCGATCGCTATCGACACGGGAAATATATTACTGCACCAACGCCGGGATCTCCTGGAGAACTCTTACGGCTGATTCATACCGGTCGTCGCTATTACCTCGCTGGCTTTCCGCGACTTATCCGTAAGCCGTTGGAAAACCGTATCGCACTTTTCCACCCCCGCGCGCCAGCCTATTGCCACCCATCCCTCTCCGCGCCATATCGCGAGAGAATAGCGGCGGCGGACTCGCCGCTAGAAAGTAGTCGCAGAGCGTAAGGATCAGGCCACGAGCGAAGGGGAAATTTCGCACGGAGAATTCGAAATCGAGTTACTATCTGCTGAGATGTGTCCCGAGCGTTTCTTGAGAATCCGTCGCAACGGTATTATCGAATCTGTCTCGCAGCAAAGAGACCTTCTATTTGCTTACTGAATTGATGTGGCCCCTCGTTAATTGTTCACTGACTTGACGAGAAGTAACAATCCGATTAGAATTAGAAAGTTATTTCACCATTAACTAGTGGGTAACGAGTTATTATGGAAATTGGCCAACTCGCTCGCGAGAAGTATTTATTTAGGCTTAGCGAACTTAAAGAAGTGAGAACTTAAAATTGTGTTATACTGGAGGATGTACAAAGAACAATTCATGACGCAATTCATGAATACCGACAGTTTAAAACTTTTATTTTTAATACCATTTTCTTGAGATGCATAATTTGTGAAAAGAAAAACAGTTATGATAATAGGACGTTGTGTGAAAATAGCGTTATACTTTGAGAGTTGAAGAATATATTTCTATAAACAAACCATTCAAAGACACAACTCCATAAATAGCAGATATGTCTATAAGCGAGTAATTGCAAGTCTAAGGAAACAGCGAGATGTAATTTACAGGATATATTACGACGTTTGCAGTCACGATAGCGCGCAATTAAGCAATGGGATGATAAATTATGTACTTGGGGGTAAACGAAGCATCCATATAAATGATGCATAATTAACACGCTTGCACAATTAACTGTTAATGCCCGTCCATTTTCTCCAGATATTTAATTATCACGGATTGCTTCATGAACAAGTACTACAATCTGGAGATATCGAGAAAACGATATTGTGAGAAAAGGGAAGCTATCGAGCGGTCCCATCGCATGTCCGCACTCATTGTCAGATCAACTACCAAGTGTTAAAATCGCGGAATAATTTAATAAGATCTGAATCGGCGTGGGACGCGTTATGACGATATTCACCTATGATATGAATGCCACTTCTAACGAACGGTTGCAAGCGATTATATCTCGCCGTAAGTATCCAGCGCGGTAGTATCGATCGTTTCCGATAACTCATTCCCTTGGGGAAGGTGGAGACACGGCCATCACGAGGACTGCGGATATCCTCGAATTGTTTCACCCCCCGATAACGATTGATATGGCCGATAAATGCTTCGTCCATGTATTTGCCTCGAGCTACCGCGCGATGCCACACGAGTCCTGACACCCTCGCCAAATGGGTTTTCACCCTTCGCGAGGCCGCGGTGGAGAGGAGACAACCTCGTCTTTGCTTGTCCTATTAGTAGATCCATTAGAAGATTATTTGCTCGCTAGACCATGTCTGCTTCTATTATGTCCGTATGACGTTATAACGCGCCAGATTTTCACGTCAGTATTTTTCCATTTGAATTCTCGATGTAGTTTCTCATTGAAATAGCTAAAACACGATCGGAATATATGCAACGAAAACGACCAAATAGATAACGTTGTTGGATAAAATCAGCTAAACATTTTTCTCGTCGGTCATTTACCGTATAGATAACGATAAATAACTGTACAAAAAATACATTCTCTTCAAATCATTATTCATAAAACTGTTGGCAGGGTGCGACAATCGATTAAGATAATAATCGCGAGCTAATAAAGTTATGATTGCCCTTGTCGCAATCATGAAATAGTCAAGAATGAAATATCGCATTACGTGCAGCCTAAAAGCGCGAGCTTCTAGCGGGTGACGCGAGTTTCCGCAGAACTTCAACTGCAGTTTGCTAACCAACAAATGACGGCGTCCCGCAAAGCTCTCGCCATCACATCTGCGCGTGATGTGTTATTTTTTTCTCAATGCTCCAATACCGATTTCTACCGCGGAATTAGGAAAATTTGCGTGTAAATACGTGGTACAACGGATACACAACGTGTCATGACCGCGTACGCTCGACGAGTAATGCTACCCCGTCTATCTGCGATGCTCCAATTAACGTTTGCTCGATAAATCGTATCGGCGTGAAAATGAAAATAATTTCAGCACATGCTTTGGTCAATTAGTTCTCATATATTTGTCACGTGGATATTTTAACTGGCGATAATTTTCGCATTAAAACTACGTCGCTTGATACGTTGATGCGATACTGATGAAAGGAGATGCGGTACAAAATGGGAAAAAATTCCCACGCGTGAGTAAATATTATAAGGTAAATATTATAATCTAAATTCATCGAATTGAATCAGTTTTACTATATTGTTAACGTCTCTTCAAAGGGACGTGCTATTCCCTCGTAGAGAATCTTCTAACATCGACAAACGCGAAACTCTCGACAGGTGAATTTAGTCAAGCGTGGCAGGAAATTTTTTATCGAATTATCAATTTTTGCTCTTGCGTCAAGAGGACGATTTATTGCTTTACACTTGGGACACGTCGAGATATGAAAATCGATAATCGCCGAGAAAATAAAATTCTGCTGTCTTATGCACGGGTAAATTGAAACGCGGTATGAATTTAAAAAAGCGCGCATGTTTGGAATAACATTTTGTCAAGAAATTAAATGTAACAGTAACGCGTGCGTTATCAAGGTGCTTATACATTTTTTTGCAAAATAAAAGTATTTTACGTAAGTAGATTTTAAATGGAAATAACAGTATCTGTCATCATAATTCTTTTACAATATAGTAATAAGTTTCATGATTTAAAACAGTTGATTTTGTAGGAATTTATAACTTTGCGATTTTATTTTTAATAATTTTGTTCTCACTTTTATACCGTCTACTATCACGTTTCGTTTTCATATATGAAGTTATAATTTAAATTACGGATTACGGGTTATCGTATTCTGCTATTCGTTGCAAATGCGAAAGGGGTGGCAGTACTTCTCCGGCCGTTTAAGAGCATTTCTTAGGAGAACGCGACTGTTTAGATGGTCATCTTTTGATTGCCGGGATTTATACGAGCGCCGAGATCAGATAAGGCTAACTCCAATTCGCCTTGGAATCGGTAGTGCCGGCTGCGCATCTCACTCTTCGGCAAACCTAGGAAAGTCCAATTTTCCAACCATGTTCTTTTCCCACCTTTGCCATCTTTGTCTGTCTATTCTCTCTATTTTGTTTATCTTTCGTTCTCATTTTCTCGAAATGTCCCGAATCGTTTTTAGAATACACATCTCGAAAACCTGCGTACCGAAAGTACATCCAGTTCCAGATAAACACTTCTCATAAACGGCTCCTTTTGCATTCGAGAAACGTGCGTCGCGAAGCGAACGATACTTCTTTTAAACGAATTTTATCCTTGATTTATCGCGAATAGTTTATGATCATTTTTACTTCTAAATCTAAATGCTTGTAAAATCTATCATATTTTCTTTGTACATTCTTCATTAAAATACAAATTTAAGTATTCTTTTCTTTAACTTGATAAGATCAATATATCTAGCAAATAAATTCTCAACGTACGGGTAATGTCCATGTTCGTTTAGACTTCATTCAGTCCAGTATTGAACCAGGAAAAACTTTTATTTCAATTGCAAACATTAATTCTTTAAGAAATCAAAAACGCGCTACATTTCGAATATAAATTATATAACAGCTGGATTAAAACAAACATGAACGATAAATGATGCGTAATAATGTGTCGTAATATATTACACTATGTAACGTGCAATAATGAAATATTCTCCCCTACAGTGTCGGGATTGTAAATGGTTTGCGATCGACGCCGCAGCTTATCGATTAGAACGGTTTAAAATGCTTTCGCTCTTTAACATTAAATAATTTCGCATTTACAATATTAATTCGCTATCGATGTAATCTCTATTCCCGTAGCGTAACTTTAGTTATTCACCAAAAATTATTCCCTGGAAAAATCTCACGTTACCTGCATTTAAAAATGCCTCGGAAATTGAGATCTGACGGCCTTCTAAAGATATAAAAGTATAACGTCCGGACTTGTCGTCGCTATTTTTGCGTTGAAATATTCATATTTTGTTTTCCTGTTTTTTACATTGCACTTTCATATCGGACGAACCATATATCGATATCTGTGATAAAATAGCCATTGTAAACGAAATTTAATTATTATTTACTTATCTGAATATTAATTTTGAAAAAATAACGTTTTACTAAATCGATATACGTTCAATGCTATTAATGAAAAATGGCGGCCAGGAGAAAGATATTTTTATTTAAAACTATCGTTTGTTTTCGGTATAAATAGAGATAGCTATAATATAATAAAGTTGATACAAATTACATGTATTTAATTGAGTACCGTTTGTAACCTATAAAGTAAAATTTCTTTATCGCTTTTCATAATAGTATTGATTGAATTTTTCAACATCGTTTACTCTCTAAAAATGAATCAGTGAAACTCACTGTCAATCAGCGATTACATACTGATTGTGAGTGTTAAGTATACCACTGAAAAATTTAGTGGTATACTTAACACTGACAATTAGTGTATAATCGCTGATTGACAGTGAGATTCACTGATTTACTTTTAGAGAGTAGAATACCATTATTGTGTTAACAACAAGGTAGTAATCAAAATAGAAATTTGCCGCGACCGCGTTCCCGAAGCTAGTCTAATTTATTCTGCAAAATGGTTACAGCAAGTCCGCGCGATTCCCAGCAATTAATCTCGCTCGTCGATCCCTCGATAACAAATCCCCGGGGAGCAGCCGTACGCAATTTGAACATTAAATTGGCCCAGTAAATAAATTCAAAGGCCGACCAGTTCTCTCGAAAATAAAGTAACACACGAAGTTAGTATCGCCGTATTACTTGGAATGATTGCAAAAATGAAAAATACTTTGCATAAGTTTTTATTTTTGTGTAACCAAGAGATGTGCCGGCTAAATTTAATGGACGTCCTGTTCGCCGTTTCGAAAGTTCGGGTGCGCGACGGTACTCGGGAGCGACTTTCTAATTCGATCGCTAATGTCACCTAGGAAATTTACAGTGGCAAAGTTTATCTTACTGGTTAATTCCGCCAGCTACGTTTCTTCCGCTCTGTCGATACGCTCATTTCGAGTTTCTCGCGAGATCTCCTCGCGGGTTTTAGCTTGGATTCCAGCTCACGGATGGTAGATGCGGTTGCGCAGGGGATTCCGGCCCGAACTTTGCGGTTTTTCTTGCCCGCGTCGATTGTGATATTACGCGAGTGTAAGTTTTCGACCGATTAGAAAAAGGCTTGCTACTTCGTAAAATTATATTTAATATAATACGTTATATGTTAATACGTTATATGTTAATATTACATAGATGTATGTAATTTTTGAAATTGTATAATTAAAGAATGAAAATTGAAATTACATTAACATATATTTTTCATGAATGATTTTTTACTCGAGAAATTTTTTTATCTATTTATACCGTTGAAACTTCATGAAGAAGTTCTTCAATTTGCAATATCGATCGAGTGCGCTATTAAACTTAAAGAAACAACGTATCTAGAAAAAATCTTATTTCAGCAAGTTATGCAACAGTTTTGAAATGTCTTATTTTTAAACGGCAAGTCACATCATTTATTGCTGTAAAAGTTGAATTGTTGAATCACATGATTGCATGTTAGGCATTTAATTGAAAGCACTCTCTTCATTACATAAATGCTAAAAATTCACAAACGTGCGACCAAATTTATTTTTTACGAAACAACGAGCGCGTAACGATTAATTGCAGGTAGTAATTACATTATTATAAATACCTTTTATTTTCAATGTAAAACAAGTAACAAAAAAATAATCCAGGAAACAGGACAATATTTTATATTAAATCTAGATTTAATTATGGAACGCTAATATAAGAGATGCAGTATTAAAAGCAGTTTCTATTGAGGTTTATTTAAAAATGATATTTATATAAAAGTTGTAATGTCTTGTTTAAATATAAATGACAAATACATCGGTACCGAATATGGAAGACAAAAATTCCTTGAAAATAAATTACTGAAAACGTGAATATACAAATAAGGATAAGAACAGAATCTTTCTTTATTGGTGAGTGGAATATCCAACGCGTGAGCGACTCTGACGATAAATTGGCGACGCGAGCGTCGCGGCGGTCGCAAATCCAGCTTTTTGGAAAATTAAACCTCTCTAAATCTCACGCCCATACACCCCTCGCGTCCCTCCGCTTCACGAAATAGCCACGTAATGTCCCGACCCCCTGGCTCTCGTATACCCTCCCCTATATCGTCTATTTATTTGCTATTGGCAAAGCTTCAGTGGCATACCGCCATGCGAAAGTGTGCGCGTATGGGTGAGTGGCTGCGGGCATGTGTACCGAATAAAGAACCCATGGCGTGTACAGCGATATATCTTTCACCGGAAAGAAAGTATTCCACGAAAAAGACCATGCGAATAACTGAGAATCGAAAACATACTCTATCTCTTTGGACTCTCGAGAAGTAAATTACTTTTTATCGTTCATTCCTCCATTTAGATTCGCATCATAAAAATATCCTCAGGTGATCTGGAGAGAGTGGACTTGAGACGCCAATATAACGGTGACTCAATAATTTCCTTCGTTTACAAGTGAAACTATTTTTGCTGTGTTTCGATGTAACTGGATTACGCGCTTTGTTAAATTGTTGAGAGAGTACATCGAGCACGGGCAGTCTAAAATTTGCTACGGGTAGTTGAATTTACTTCGGTAACAACTAAACATTTCGTCTTACACCTCACATCTCAATCCATTGCTCACTCACTCATGCGTTATTATTTATTTACGTTAGTCACAAAATACGAAAAGTGTTTTGCACATTAAACGAACGAGCGACAAGCAACGTTTCCATAGAGTCATCAAAACTTTTTCCGACTTGCTCTTACGATGTGGATAGAAAGCATGCTTTGACTTTATAAAACCGGGCCGCGTCGTTATAAAAAGAAAAAAAACCATCATATAGCGCAGCCGTTTACTTGAAAAGTGTGTTCTTTCGTTGCGTGGAAGTAATTAACAAATATTACGTCATAAAAGGAGAAGCGGGCAGGGCATAATGGTGAGCCTAGTGTAACATGTAAATTATTCAAAATCTTTTTAACTGACGATTTAAATTTAACGTCCAATTATTTCATTTAAGACGAAATATTAAATTTAATTTTAAATACATTTATATATTAATCTACATTTTTGAAAAGTACTATCAAAGTTTATATTCATTTTGAGAATGGAAATTAATTTATTATTATTTTGTTTTGTCGAATCATGTAGGAAGCAAGATTATGTATCATTTTAATAAATGAAGAAAAAATTAATTATTTTATTTTATTTTTTAATTGAATTAAAATCATAAAAGAAAAATTTTTATTTATTAAATTATACAATCTCGTTCTTCTCTCAAAGTATAAAAATTTCGCATTTAATATTAAAGAATTATTGCATAAATAACAAAGTACTCTTGATAATGAAATTAACAGGTAACGAGAAAAAAAGAGTGTTAAGAATTAAACGTCCGATTTATATTTATATATCTTATTAAAGACTGATATAATGTTAACTTATATATGCACTCCCAAAATCTCTTGTCAATTAATTTTTACTTGTTAATTTATAATAATGTATTAATTTATGTAAATACTCTTCGGAGTACAACTTTATTTGTTAAATAATAAAATATTTTATTCATTAAAGATAATTAAAAAATATAAAAACTATTCTATTTAATTACTTT
>VBVR01000401.1:0-52293 GCA_011638315.1 Tetramorium parvispinum | reverse complement strand
ATATATATATACTACTACAAAGAACTAAGAAGATACTATATAATTTTAATACAATTTATATAATTAATTAATATTATTTATATAACTTTCTATTTTATTTTAAAGTAGAAAAATTTTATAAAAATTGAAAACGTATGTATAGATAAGATCGGATCGGATATACTATAAAAAATGAAAACTTTCTTTTTTAATTTTGTGCCTCATAAATTGGCTCCTAAATGTGCAACAGCGTGTGAATACTTCTGGCAAAATGAGCAACGAGATGAGCTTCAATGTTACAATCCAACAGAATACATGAATACGTTATCTTCTACGTGTGGCTTTTTTTAATCTACCGTTCTTGCTCTCAACAGAATAAACGATTTATCACTTCGCGGAACTCGCTGAGTTCGATCAGCAAGAGGCAATATTGCAGATATCTAATTCACGATGCAAGCAGAATTGAAACAAAGAGCAAGACAAATTGCGAAGGATCAGAGTAAAGAAGCATTTCGCGTATTTCGCCATGGGTTACACCCCCATTATGCTGTGAGTCGCATTCGTGAAAATAATTATTAACATCATTGCGTGCCATATCGCACTTCCATCGTGTGCCACTGTTTCGTATTTCATTGTGCTCAAACTAAGAAGAGGCTGTTTAATTTTACTTATCTTTTTTTCTTTTCCATACATTGTTAAGACGAAGACAATGTTTATCAAACTTATACGAATTTTATATATTTACACATATATGTGCACACACTTTTTTATACTTTATTTCTTTAGAAAAGATTGAGAGAAAGAGAGAGAGAGAGAGAGAAGGAGAGAAATTTTTTCTGGTTAACTATGTAGCTTAACGGTATTTTTTAAAACAAATGTAGAATCGACTGTTTCTTTACGATCATAATTATCTTCATAATTAAGTCTCGAATTAAAATTTTGATAAATAATGATTCTCCAAACATTATCTGAATAATATTATGTATTTTTTATATATGAAATAATAAATATGTAAGTAAAATTAAAAAAATATAAGTGTATATTGTTAAAATAAACTATGTTCCTATTGCGGATTTTGAAAGAAATTTAGCATATTTACATGTTCACATTTTCTCCAAGCTAATATAATAATATAATTACGATTGTCAGTATACATATGTTTTATTTGTTGCTGCCTAATGTATTATGCACGGCATGCAAACTGAAAAAGATCATCTGCGTGAACTAGCAAGTCGCTTTCTTGAGCGTCGGTATTCGCTGCCGCGACTACGACTTGAAGTGGTTCGCGCGGGCCTTTTCTAAAAGGCCGAGACGCAGGGACCCATCTGCCGCTCGTTATTCGTCCTGCGTACAAAGCATCCTTGATACTGCGGAGATTGCATTGACCAGGGATCTGGCGAACAGAGACTGGCTCGGGCTCTGTTCGCCAAAGGAATTTCATGTCGTCGCGCGGAGAAAGAAGGCAAAAAGAAGGAACAGTAAGGTCGAGGAACAGCGACGAGGGTGGAGAAACGATCTAAGCATCGACCTCTCGCTCTCTCTCTTTCGTCTCTCTTTTTGCCGTAGTTGACCACAGAGTGCACTCGAGCAGATTCATAGTCATCATTGGTGACTCCTGTCATCCAAAAAAAAGTTTAGGCAAATGATCGAGGATGCCCCCTTTGCTCTTTGCTGTTACAGCATCACGCTGGCAGTGTGACTACAATGCTCGAATTTGAATTTTGTTCTACACACCGCCAGGTGTGCGAGTTACTTTATTTCTGTAATCAGCTGATATGCCGTAATTGTTTTCATTGTTATACTTTACGTGCACGCATTGTACAATGGACAACAGTCGTCATCCTGCTAGCGGGGAGAATTCATTCGACACAAATGCGGCATTTAATTTTTTATACCCGTAACACGAAAGACATGCTTAGGAACAGGAATATAAGAGCATTTATGAATACACGAATTTCTGAAAATAGAATACAATGACATGAATTAATTTTCGGTATTCACAAATCATCCTACTTGTAGCTCACTAATTGTTTAATTTCATCTTTAGAATTAAAATTATGTTACATCATGAAATTGTAAGTTTAGAATCTAATATAATCGCACAAATAAGAAATATTTAATTGTAATTATGTTATATACGAGGAGTAATTATTATTTTAATTTACGTTATTCTTGTTAAATACTTTACTGTTAAGTGCAATAATTAAATAATGATGCAGCTTTAACTTTTGACTTGTACGATGAAACTATCGACTTTTGACATTGTCGATAGACAGATTCACACAACAGATTATCCTTGGGAACGTTAATTATCCAAAAATGTGTGCATCTTTTTTTATCTTTATAAGAGAGATTAAAACGCGATTAACCGCGATAAGAGAAAGAAAGATATAAATCTCCAAACGTTGAGAATCACGATGAAAGAGGGAAGAAAAAAACACACGGCAAGGAGCGCGGGAAGACACACACAGGCTGTCAGCGCATCTTTCTTTTCCCATAACGGGACCAGCACAGGAACCTTGGGTTGATTTACGCCGAGTAATCCAGGTTTCGCAGTATATTATGCGCGTCCGTTAATCGCGTAGTACCGTTTCATCATGTTATTTTATCAAAATCGTTTATTAGATTTCTAGATCTCTTGATAAAAAATAGAAATCATGTCGAAATCCGTTATGTCAAAACTACAAGACAGTATATGTAAAAAGGTATTTCCTATTTCCTTCTTTAATTATTTGTAAAATAAAAAATCGCTTATTTTGTGCAATAAAAATACACGAATAAACTAGAAAAATATAAAAAAATAATAAATGTTATATATATAATAGAGGAAGAGGTTGTAGAAAAACGTATTTACATATTTTTCGTTATATATCTTGAAGATGCATTAATGACTTTGAAGAATTATTAAAGCTAAGTGTACGCTATTATAGAATTCGTCACGGTGTTGCTCAATCTTTAATATATTGTAACAAGTTAGTAATAAAATATAAAGCGCATTTATATTAAACGAGCTAAACGGCCGAAGAAACGAGGGGCGTCTTTCGACATGGAATACGATGGAAAAGAAAATGTCTGATAAAAAGTGCGACATGTGCTCCTACATGGTGCTGCCAAGTGTGCTCAATGTACCCACATGGCTGGCAAAGAACTTAAACTTTTTATATCTTAAATAGACGTACTCTCCTGCCGCGTATAAGCCAAACTTCGCGTGCGACTGCGTTTTCGCAAGCTACGACAGCGTTTAGAAAAAGAATGTTTTGAAGGGCAAAAGACGAGGCTGACGAGGATTCGAGTCATTATGACGCACAATTTCGTGGCGCGTCATAAAGGAATTCCAGCAGTAAATATCAGGTCTGTTTCGATCGTCGAAGAAGGAAAATTGTATTCACATTGAAAATACGTTCTTTTAGAAATTATTATAGCGCTATCACATTTAATTATATATTGAAAAACTGAAATTTTAATTTTTCATAAAAGTTTCAAGAGTCAAATGTTATATTCTAATTTTTCCATTTCTCATCTATTCTATCTCTAATTCTATTACTAGAATTGCTGACAAATTTTGATAAGTATAATAAAAACATATAACAACATTATGATCGTTTCTGCTTTAAAAAGAAATATAATGAAAACATATGACAACATTATAATCGTTTCTCCTTTAGGAAGAAACCATCCATTATGTGAAAAAAATCTCAGGTCTCTTATTTGATATTTATATATCCTTTGCAGCATACGCGCCGTGATCGGTGCAAGAACAGATTTATTACTGCCTGATTAAGTTACACCTTGATTTCAACATGTTCACAACGAAGGTACTTTTAAGACACGGGATCGAGAGATATCGTATTCCTCAAGCGTGCGTGTACTTTAGACCGGCCGCGGTGTACCTTAACCGTGATTGTATTATATATGAGCAGCCAGTGTACTCTTCTTCTTACACTCTTCCAACTCGGCGGTGTTCCCACACACCAAACTGCTACCAGAACGTAACATTATATTCTCGCCATGGTGGTTGTTTCGTCATGGCGACGAACTCGTATCTCGCACACGACGCATTTCAGCACACTCTGCATGGGTGGCCGTATTTCGAGCAACAATAAAAAGTAAGATCTCTATGCAGAGTAAGTCTCTATGCAGAATATAAGAATGAATGCTCATGTTAGATGCAGTCTTTTTATAAATATAATCAAAGCTTGTATTCAAATTAAAAATTTATTATGCTGATTTTAGAAATTAAATTGGAGTTAAGTATTAATATTATCCACGAAATGTTATATATTTCGGATTACGTCACTTTTAATTCCAACTCTATTTTTCATTATTTCTGTTTAGTTTCTATTTAACTATTTGAAATTTAATGTTCTCTATATATTTGTAAATAATATCAATCAATCAGGAGATCATGACTCGATTTTAAGCTGTAGTATCATTGGATTGGATTGGAATGTCAACAAATATTTTCGAAACCGTTATTTAGAAATATTAGTGCATATCGCAGAGTTTAGGAATCCTAAATTTTATTCAAATTACAATAATAGCCTATTTGATTGATTTGTCTTTTTCGCTGTATTATCCTAGCTTAAATATTTTACAATTTCACTTGAAAAAAGTCTTAACTTTTCCGTTAAGATTCTAGCACAAAGCGTATATAGATTAACTATGTCAACGCGGTTCCTTCTTTTTATTGTTGCTTTTGGTCAACATTGAGATAAATTTTTGTCTCAACTACCACCTCGTGAGTTCATCTCAGTTCGCCGTTACCCAGCTTTTCTCTACCTTTCTAATAGGCACTATGGAGCCATGGTGGTTCATCCCGACGGCGATTTAACAATGCAATACCTGAGTGTCGCGATCCTACAGGTAACCGAATCTTTCAGTGTCCTTTATCCCTCTTTGACCCCCTGTCTCGTCCACCAACGCATAGACATTCTCCACAGTCGGGGTAACAATACTCGTTTGGATTTTCTATGAGGTCATTCGATCGAAGCACACCGGTTTCCCAAATACATTACATTATGTGCATAGTTGCACTGAAAAACATATCCGAATTCGTATTCAAAGAAGGACATATGCGAAATAAGTAACTAGCTCGAATGAAAATTATAAAAAATCAAATGTATATTATAAGGGTTGTAAAAACTATTTTATGAAGCTTTGGTCCGCCAGATTAAAATAAAGCTTATTATTATTTTAGATTGATATTTCAATGTATATTATACTTACAAAATTATTAATATTATAATAGATTTATTTCATGTATTTTTAGTAAGCTGAGTAGAGTCAATTACCAATAATTTTCACGATGTTTAACATGTATTATCATTAAAAAAATAATTGGTGAGATTTTTAAGGGGCAATCATTAAAAAACCAAATCTATTCTATTATAGTCGATATCGAAATTTTCAAAATTGATAATTTTACAGAAGTATGCGTCTTTTTTATAATTAATAAATTTACATTTATAATTAAATATATCTGCAAATTTAACGATGATGATAATATTTAATATGCCTAATTACTATTTGTTTTCTATTCTCCTTAAGAGTTATTCAAATATATTATATTAATTATAGATTGCAAATTATATTTAGTTCACATAGTAAAGGAATCGTAAATATTTATCATTGCGTTTGCAACAGAGGCAATTTTATCGTAGCAATTTGCATTAACAGGTTCAATCGTTATCATATATATAGTTATATATGGTGATTGCAAATCGTTAATATGTCGTTAATTATTAATACTATAATTCACTTCACCTTTGTGCTAAATACACACCACGTTGTATAATCATATTCTATCTAAAGTCTATTTCTAATGACGTAAATACTGTGTCCTTGCGCAGAAGTTTCAAGCGGAAAATTAAGATATTAAATTAAAATATTATACCACTCTCTATAACAGCAATTTACAAAACCAAACTTTTACTTTAGTTAAATAGAAAAAATAACTAAAAAGAGTATTATTTCAAAAAGTACGCCAATAGAAGCAAATTGAAAATATCTATCCTTTATTTTAATTTTTTTAAATATTTAACATTTCTTTCAATAAAAATATGTTTAAAAGTAAAAAAAAAATATTTAATTTCTCTTTGTGGTGTTAAGTCCAAAATTAAACATTGTTTAGTTCAGCTATAATTTAAGAGAAATTGATCGAATAAAATTAATGTCATTAGTCCGGAGATTAGTCAATACATCAGGGATTTGTAGAAATGAGAGCTTAAGTTCACTTGTTCGTCCAGTCTGACCATCGACCATGTGTACATTCACCTCAGTCTCAACGCTCGTAAGTTCACGACATCAAGTCCCGCTTTGGATGAACGCTTGATTCCCCTGAGACATATCTGGGCTGTTTTCTTTCAAACTAGTTGCCTGATTTGGTCAAGAAGAGACCCTGTTCGCGAGACATCACCCTTCGATTCCGCCGCTTATTGAACCGCAAGAACAGGTGCGCTTTGCGTTCTTCATCCTTTCGATGCGCGGATACTTAGCAATTTTATGTGCAAACGTCGCGATATAGCAAAGGATTTCTTTACATGATGGAATAATATGATTCCTTTACCAATTGTAGAAATAAACGTATTAATTTTGCATGAAAAGTAAATATTTCAGTGCATAACAAAGAGATATTATTTGAAATTACTGAATATTACTACATAATTCGTTTTAAATAAATTGATCAGAAGTAGATAAATTTGAAATTTTCGGTTAATCTTATAAAATCGAAAAGTAAAATGTTTTAAAAAGGGAAGAAGAAATAATAGAATTGTTTTCTAAAAATATTTTAAGGTATTATAATATAAGATAAGATAATAATCCGTGACGGAAAGACAACCGAGAAAATAAATAGGAAGGTTGCATTCCGGACTACCGTAATGGTTCGTACCTTCGTACCTGGGAATAGAACGTCTTTAAATTCGCGTGACGGTAGACGCGAAGTACACGTGAGAAAAAGGCAAGCCTCGAGATATTTTCTCATATGCTATACATTCTATGTTCTCATAATGTTAGTCCAAAGTATCTCGAATTTGTGGATTCACATACATAAGAGAAAAAACGAATTTTTCGTAATTTACGTGTGTCAATAATTATTATTATCATGCATTATATATGTATACATATAATAGATATTATATGTACACAGATTATTGGATTAAAATTTTATTCGATATCGTAAATATTGGGAATCAAATTATGTAAAATATAAAAAAATAAATATTCTATCTAATCACTTGATAATAACTATTGAACACTAATCTAAATTTCTACATGAAATTTAATAATTGTATACTTTTAATATTTATTTTAATTAGTTTCTCGAAATTATTCAATGAGTTTCTCTCAATAATACGAACATTCACCTATTTTTCTTCTCTCTCTCTCTCTCTCTTTCTTATGAATAAGTGAATATATATATCATGGAACTGGTTACAAGTACTTTACAAGTACAAAAAATATATTTGCGCATTGATTCATTCAACACAATTTGCAGATCCCGGGTAGCAGAACTTCGGGGAGAGGGAATAAAATTATTTTCGCGTGTTCGGGAGGCATGTCCATCGCGAGTCTCTACGAGAATGGAGAACGGACAAGCACCGCGGCAGAAGACTAGGAGAGAAAGAGGTAGAGATCAAGGCAGAAGAAAGATGCAGGAAGAAGACGAAGAAAGACTTGCGTTCAGAGAAGTGAGCGGGAGAAAGAGAGCTGTAGAGAAAGAGAGAGAGAGAAGAGAAAAAAAAGGACGAGAGAAAGAGAAAGAGCAGGAGAGTAGAAGCGACGCGGTGAAGAAGAGGACGAGGAGGACCGGCTCGAGGCCTCGTAGCATGCAATCTTCGCCCATTGAAGACGCGCTGGGAAACTGCACGGTTATTATGCCTGAATGGAATAGGGGACGGGGTGTGCGCGGGGTCGGGAAGAATGTCGAAGGTAGCAGAGGAGGATGAACGCGAAACGTGCACGTTCCTCCCGGCGAGAGGGAGGTTCTTGCTCCGTAACCGCGGCACGCAACTTGGAACCATGTGCTGGCCTCGCGCGTCCTCAGAACCCGATTCCACGACGAAAACCCGTGAATGTCCTCTATGTATGAGGGAGAAAAAGAGATGGAGTGAAAAAAGGGGAATGAGGGAGAGAGAGAGAGACGGGGAGAGATTCTACCGTGGTCTTTTTGCGCTGTTTGACGCCGTTGCGATTTTATGGCATGCATGGCATGGTGCAGCCTGCTCTCGGTTTACGAACTCACTGAGCAGGTTCACGCTTGAGAGGAGACTCGGATGTGAAATCTCGTTAGAAGATCAACTAAATGAGATCACTCGATTGGCTTTCGCGTGGTTGGGAAATATCGGGGATGAAAAATCAGTGAATCGATTTATCGCTGATATGTCACTGGGACACGTGCGTTCCAAACGCTTCTGTCGTCATATTTCTATCTGTGGGCGATATCAGCTATTTCTAGCCTAGAGCTCGAATTAGACTATCAAGCGAGAAATACGAGAAGCATAATTGAACCTTCTGTAACTTTAGCAACGTAGGAATAAGCGATCTCTGTCAATATCTGCAGTTAGCCAGAAATTGTTAGTTTTCAAATGTTAAATGTTTAGTAATGTATTGTTGTTATCATATTATATGCAAAACTGTATTATTTAAATATAAAGTATCACATATCTTCAAATAATATGATAGAACATACTATTAATCTACTTTTGGAATAAATTTAGAATACGTGTTTTGCAAAATTTATGTTATCACGATAGTTAATGTAACACCGTTATACATATAATCATTACAATTCAATGACAGATTAAAAATTAATATTATTCTTTGTAAAGATTCGCTATATTTATTTGGGTTTGGCTAATTATGCCTTTCTATTACGATTACCCACGCATGCGAAAAGATACATTCTTACAACTTCCTCATTGCACATATAAATAGATATGTAGCTTCAGAGACAGGATGCTGACAACTCGATTGTCGAAGTAGTTTGAACGCCTCCATTCAAAGAGCGAGCATCGTACGAGCCTTATACAAAACGCGCTTGATAAGAAGTACCTATAGACACCGTAAGGCGAGCATTTAAATAACAACTGAGGAATGCTGCCCTATCAGAGACACCTTATCCACTAAGCAATACCCATTATTCCATATGTTTTTAAATAAAATTTAAAACTTTTAATATAAAATTTCATGAAATTTATATGGTGTGCCCAGATCCCATGGATTATAAAAAATTTTTTAAATAATAATTAGATTCTATAAGAGCATATATCAGCAATACAGAAATGTTTTCTAATTTAATTTGGATTTCATTTTAGTTTAATACAATTGAAACATAATTTTGTTTAACAAAAATATAAATTTGCTTAATGTTTGAGAGATTCTTCATAAGGTTTGGACGCATAAAGCAATTGATGTACAGTATATACATCTTAATAAAAATAACGCTTTACGAATTTGTATTTTTAAACGCGCTTTTAAAGTCAAAGTTGCTTGATTCAAAGTTCATAATGTTGTTGAATAAGTTTTATGAGTTCATCGGTAACAGAGTTATCTCACAGCAAGTTCTTTGTAACGATTCTTTTGTCTCGTCTTTGTCACCTGGATAGCTCGGTGAGCAGACAATTTCATCGATTTTCCCGAAGCATTCCGTTCAAGACGTCGTCTCGTTGCGAGCAAGAAACATCATCGCGGCATTGAATTCCGGGCCAATACGAGCGCCCCCCTCATCAACCTCAATTAAACTCCACCGTCTCGCAGTTATGCTCACTTCGCACCCGAGGCACACCAAGTGCTACTAGTGTTAAGTCACTATGTATTATTGGTCGAATTCACTCGTCTCAAGGAGGCTTCTCGCGTTGCCATAGTCGTCAAAGAAATTATTCCTTTCTCTTCCTTCCTTTATTATGAAAGAAGTTTAACTAGAAACTGGGAATTTATAATCGAAGATACATGAGCATGACGCGTCTTAAACAAACTTATACAGTTAATATTAAGTGACGATGTTAAATTATTACAAATTTTCAGTTTTTAGAATATAATATTGTAGTTTATGTTGTTCTCTTAGAATTATTCCACGTTATACGTCAATTATCAAAAATATTGGATGTTATAAGAGAAAAGAAACGATCGATATTTGAAGGAATGACGAAATAAGCACCAGAAAATTGATGCGTTCCTAATAGAGCCAGAAAATAGGGAGCACAATAAATATCTTAGAATGATATTAAGATTTACAAAGAACGTTGCGTATTTAAGATACGAAAGTAGCTTTTGTAATGCAGCAATGTTTGTACGAGTTCTAAAAGCGTATTCTATTTTAACAACGTCTATGATACGCTAATGTCAACGAGAAGACTACAAATCCTTTCCTGCTAGTGACCCTCGAGCTGTGGCCATGTTCCTTGAGATACGCTCCTTGAGATCTATACTGGACATGTTGTTGAATGTCGTCTTCGGGATTACGCATCGAGGGCAGTGTCGTTGAACTTCAATACTCGGTAATGAAAGGGGGATCCTCGCAGTCAGGATCCGCTGCACTCTTTCAGACCGAATGAATGCCGCGAGTCTTTGAACTTCATCGCCGACTGCCACGACTCGACTCGGCGCATGCACGCGTTCCGATTTCCGCTGCGATCGGATGCAACAGCTTCAATATTCTTTCGCATTCGAATGCTCACGACGCGATTGAACGACGGTTAGTTGACAAACGAAGACCACAGAACGATTTGAAAAATAATAATTTTGCAACAGCTTTTACGTGATGTTGAATATTAATCGATATTAACAAGAATTTTTTTCCTAAAATTTAAAATCCCTAAAATTTAATTGCGCAGATTTTAAAAATAGATTTTTTTTATTAAATTCTTATTTTAATAAAATTATACTTTTATATATTAATTAATAAAGAATAAAATGTATTATAAAATATACTCTTAATGGATCAAAACATGAAGATGTTTAATTGAGAATGCCTACATACTTTCATCAATATTAATATTTATTTTTCTTAGGCATTCATTATTTTATGTTTATCATCTAATATTTTTGCCAGCATCTAAATAATAATGCAAATGAAAGTAGGAAATAACATGTGACATCTTTCTAATTGATTGATTGTCGGAAGCGGAATTCGCTAGGCATGAGAATCTGTAAGATGTCTCACGTGTTTCTTTACACGACCGTGGATGAGATACGCGAAAAAAAGAATGTGATAGATTAATCTCGGATACAATTTCACACATATATAAGTATAGTCGCATTCGTGCCGATTTATAACATGTGTATGGGAAAAAATCTCTTGCATAAAGGATATCATTTTTACACAAGCTCCCTTCTCCTTAAAGTATATATAAATTTAAGATAAACATATCAAGAAATATAGAATTGTTAGTCCAAGAAATTTAAAAAAAATGACAAATGCATCAAAATGTATATTGAATATATCAATTTAATGTTATTTTATTTATTCTTTTTTATTAATATTGCCTCGATAATATAACAAAAAACATAAGTAATCATATAAAATATACAAATTCTAATTACCTACAAAATATGTTGTATGCATATTTGGAGTTTTTGTGTTTCTACAAACAACCAAGAAAATATAGAAAAATTTAAATATAATTTAAATAAGAAATCTGTATTAAAGATAAAACTGTAATTGTGTATTTTATCATTTTGCATTTCCCGTTTTAATTAAAATAAGAAAATAAAAAGATTTTTACTTTTTTTTTAAATGCACATTATGCGAACAATTTTAACAATCTAAGTTATTTTGACGAATAAGCTGATTCAATCATACTTCAAATGGTTTTGGAATTTTTTTGGAAATCGAAAGAGACGATATGAATGGAAAGGTGGGCCAACCCTCTTCAACTCTCGCAGCTGGATATCCATTTTTGCCCTAAACTGGTTTTTCCACTCGGAATTCCTCGACAACGTGGCATCGATAATATTTTTCTTTATATTCTAATATTCGCATAAATTACGAAACATTGATATATGATACACAATGGACATAGATATATGATAGAAATCATAAATATCTTTAGTTTTGTATTGACAAGAGATAATAATTTAATTTCGTCTTTTAAGAAACAACTTTAAAAAGCTAAATAGGATATTCTTCTTAATCTACTTTTTTTTGTTTAATAATATGTTTAATATGAATGTGTTTTTCCTACACAGACAGAGTTTTATGCGTTGGAAATGTACCGTGTAAAATAATTTTACATAAACAGTGTTATGGTATAAATAAGCTTTTCTCCTATACTTGCTGATTCAATTATATTATACTGCCACAACGTTCTCATCGATAGCAGAGTGTAAGTACGCGTGTGCGCAAGGAAAATGTTCGTTCTCAGAGGAAAATACTTCCCATGCGCATAATTTCGCGCGCGCAGCGTACTAAATTATGCGCGTGTGAAGCGTCTCTTCGTGCGCCCGTCACGTCGCGGAGACTGCATGGCACTTGTAAGTTGCGCTAATCGTGGAATGCCGGTGGTGCACAATTGGCTTTTTGTGCGCGCTTAGATTCGGCGGGTGTATCATTTCATTAACCCATTAAACAATTACGCACGCTTAGACTCGCGTCCACACGCGGCTGTGAATGCGTTCCTTGTAATTGGACGTGAGTTACTTCGAGCCCCTTTTTCGCTCGCTAGACACGTGGTTCCGGAAGACCGTGTCCATAAATCTTTCTAGCAATTGTAACTAATAGCTATTTCCTTGACGCGTGTGCTACATTGACAATCAATAGTAATAAAGTCCAGATCTATCGGCTAGAGATTATTTTTGTTCGATTGATATTATGAAATCTTAAATACTTTTTTTAATTAATTAGGAAGATCGAGAAAGACAAATCACTATGTAATATGTATACATTACTTTTTCGTGATTATTGGAAAGATTTCTCAGCAAAATAAATTTTGCCAAATAGAAAAGAAAATAAGAAGATAGAGGATAGGTAGAATGCGAGACGATGCGAGACAATGTACGAAGTAAAATGTACTCAAAGTGCACGAGGTGAATGCATTGTCGCTCGACCCTGATTGCTTCTGCTGTTGCCGCTGCACCGGCAGAGATAGCTCAATTGCTGAACATTCAATGCTACTAAAGTTCCTTCATGATAAAACGCACTCACGATTATTTTCTACGATGTATTGCCTCATCACATATCTCAATGCGAATTTTAAGAAGAGAAACTAGTAGGAATATTCATCGCAAACATCGTTATATCGAATCATAATTTCTCATTGTCAGATAAATTTCTCTCTCTCTTCCTCTCTTTTCCTCTCTTTTTTTCTTTGTTTCTTTCTCTTTCTTTCTTTCTTTTCTCTTTGTATTCTTATATATTAGAAAGAAAATAGATATAATGTTTTACATTATAATTATGTTGAATAAAGTAATGGATTTAAGTAACAAACAACAAGATGGAAAGAAAGTAAAATATAATGCAATGTAAAATTAGATACAGCAGTGTTTAAATCACTCCCTATATCACACATCGCGCAAGATCATTCGCGAGCTGATGCGTCATCCGTCGCGATCGTCATCATCGACATCGGTTCAAGTGGTGTTGACCCGGGTTCGTTCCCTTGCATCCTTGCTCGTTATCGATTCGTGGGAACATCATTCCGATCTCATACCGATTTATATCATAATCAGTATGATAATGTCAAAAATTAAAATTGTAATAATTCAGATAAATTTACTACTAACTGAATTAATGAATCAAATCTGGAGAATATATCGGATACACACTTGAGAGTCACACTTTCAGAGAATGAAGCTGTTACTCATGTCAAGTCGTCAAATAATCACCATATTCATCAGAAGCTATAGTTAATTATCACACTACTTATTTGAAAAAAAAAAATATAAGAAAAAAGAAGTAGCGCATATTTCAAGAAAAACGTTCGTGTCAGAATAAAAGTATTTCAAAACTGAGAAATTTTAGTGTAACAACGTTTTGCAATAACGAATTTTCGAATTTTAGAAATTTTAACATTTCCTTTAGATTTGTTTTTTAATAGTTATATTACAATTACAACTTTTAATTTTAAATTATAATTTTTATTAATTTATACGATCGTTGTTTTCAAGTTTCGTGTGCTCTGCGCGAGATAACCGAGACGGGATAATCGCACCTGTATATTCCTAACATAAGAGATATGTTTGGGTTTGTTCCTACGCCACGCAAGACTGTGGAGTTCGATTCGAGCCACTGCTTTATGCTTGGCTGGTTACCGCTCCTCTATGTCTTTTCTCCGTGCAGTAAAGGCAGAGGAAAGGACAGACGTCGCCTCAAGAACGCGGGGGAACGCGTTCTTGCTTCCACCGCGGTCTGCTTTTTCAGCCAAGCGATACTGCGCCAAAGAATTCAATGAAGAATTACCGCATAATTTTCAACTGCGGCCGTCCAGCTTCCCTATTTGGCGGCGCATTTTTATGAACTTTTATTATCTTGCCTTTACATCGAGGGACTCGACATCGTAAGTTTGAAGTTGTTGGAACGCTGCGCGCGTACTTCAAGCAGCAGTAACGATGTTTGTTGAAGAAACTAAGGAGTTTGCCGATGACAGTTTTGTTCAAAGGAAGCTCAATGGAAAATGCAATTGAAGCGAAACATATGTAGAAAAATTTTGCTAATACGTCAAGAAGTGTTCTTGACGCTACGCTCAATATCAAAGTTTCTCGATTACTTGTATATTCAGTATCTATTATACAGTGCAATCGAGCGTGGATTTTTACTTTTATAATGATTTCCTTGTAAAAAATAAAATAAAGTAAAAATAGAAATAAAATTAAATAAGAATAAATATAGAATAATATAATTATTATTTTAGTGTTTTTACATCTTAGTTCTATACTCGCATATGCATTGTTTTGTAAATATAAAGTATATAAACGAAATAAAAATTAAATATTTATTATTTGTTGCTTCAATGCAACGTTACGTGAAATATTCACATAGAGCTGAACTGCGTAAGTATACACATATCGTTTAAAAAACCAGGAATAAAGCGAAATCAGAAGCATCACTTGTGCAAGTGGAGCAACAGTACTATGTCATGCAGAAACGTGAGTTTTATGTCCAAATTAGTCGCGTACAAATAAAACTAGGTCGAATTTTATAATTCTATGCTAGCTCATTGTTCTTAATATGATTTTCTGTTTAATTATTTACGCAAAATCTGTTATATCAAAGAAATACACTGCAAAAATTCTTTAATCTCCTCGTTTTAAATCATGTGATATAACAATCTATTTGAAAGATATGAGATATATTCTTACCGAGAGAAAGAATTGTATTAATTTTCGTTGATTAGTCTAGCTGAAAAAAATATACAAAAGGAATCATTATATTGCATTTACCTACTTTAAGCGTAGCACAGGATTTATAAAGTCGTTAATTCTTAACAAGTGTCTGTAGCATTTAAATTAGAAAATCACATTTTTTATTATTTTAAAATTATTAATTAAATTATTATTTAAATATTCCAACAAAATTCTTTTAACACAATTAAGAAAAATAATTATTTAGTACGTTCATGAAATTGGAGAAATGTACATTTTATGAAAAAAATGTAAGTATTTTCAAAGTTTATTAAAATTTTGAAGCTTTAAAACAAAAAAAAATGTTTTTCCATAAATGAATTTGTGTTAAAAGGTTCCGTAGAAAGACATTTGCAATGTCTTATCTCCGTTACCCCTTTCGCAACGATACTGCTGCTTTAACGAAAGTTCCAGCCAATAGTGTCGTACCATTGGCCTCGTTCTTACGCGGGTGCTCTGGATGAACCGAACTGACTAAGGCCTAATTAACCATTTAACAAGATATATTTAACTCGTGGCGTCTTGCTGTACGTGAGAGAAAGAAAGAGAGAGGAAAAGAGAAAGAGACTACATTGAGAAACGCCACCGCATTTTTGGCACGAAAATAAGTAAAGCGTGCTCCTTCTTTCTCCTCTTTTATTGTGTCTCGTTTAGTCTTTTCTGCACAGGAGATTTACGGCATTATCTTAGTCCTTTATCAATTGTAAGCAGAAATAAAAACGTTGTTATCTGCACGAAAATAAGACACCTTACTCATCTCTTTATTCAGCCACTGTTCTCATGGCAAGTATCGCATTTATCTTTTATTCGTAGAAACAAAGGTGGACGGGATTTTTATCCAAGCCTCGTTGGCGGTTCTTCTGATTTGCTTATCGTGTAAGGGCAGACGGCTTTTCTTATCACAGTGCCGAGATACGCAATTTCTTATCTGCCGAGCGATAATTTCGCCAGTACACATGGAAAACGCACAGGTGAAGCTAACTACGTTCCGTTCATTTTTTGCATAATATACACATGTAATAAAAAAATTACACGTCACGTTGTCAAATTAGCTTTAAAGGGCGTTTCTTTCCTAAATAAATATTTGCATTTGCGTACTAGTAATTTCTATTAAATTTTAAGAATTTTTATAAGCAAGCGAATAACAAGATTAATCTAAAAATATTGAGTATAAGGAAATATTTTTATTCTTCATTCAGATGAGATATTCATTGTATATTGTACTTCGTGATGAAGCACGTTTTTTTTTTGCTGTTACGGTGCACTCTGTTGCAAAAATCGTGAGCTTGGGAGCGCGACGGGCATTCAGTTAGTTGAATCAAGAATGAGTTGAGAAAGTGTGATTAAAAGCATTAAAGTTTGCGTAACTAAAATGTTCCTATAGTTGAGCGGAACAGGTGGATTTGCGGAACGAGTAGATAAACGAATCCATCGAGATCAAAATAATATTAAGTCACTCTCGCATTTAAGTTAATAAAATAATGTTTCGAGTAATGTTATCTTAAAGCATGTTAAGTGGTTGTTATGATTACGATCAAATAAATAAAGAATATGCCAATATACGTTGGATCATGCCTAACAATATTTCTTGTGCGATTTTATGTACATTTTAAACCACGTGTTGTTATTGTCAGTTTGAAACGTCTTCAGTTGAAACTGAATAGTTACGTAATTAAATTGATAATTAATTTAATTATTAATCTTAAAGCTTTTTCGATCATTTATTACATACCAGATGTGGACAAATACGAAGATGTATTAAAGTAAAATTCCACTTTTAATCAATAAGAATTTTATTCGCGGTCTTCATTTATTATCAGAGCTTTTCATTAAACATTTGAGTACGTAAAAAATACCGAAGGCTATTTCTTTTTGAAGATCAGATATAATTTTCAAGAGTATCGTTGAATTAAATAAAATTAAATAATCTTTTATAATTCCTTTATCGAATTGTTATTGGCAACTTGCTGCGCGAGATATTTTTAATTTCTTTTTAAATAAATAACGGTTATTTATGGACAAATGCGGATAAATTGAATATCATATTAATTTTGTAAAAATTCGCATTTTAGGATGCTAACTTTACAGACTCAACAAGTCGTCTTCTAACTCGAGATACTCCTTGGTTCACGCAATAAATATTATTTTATTTTGCTGATGATCTTTAACTGACAAATTGATTTGATGTACTTGAGAGAATACACTTCTCCGTCTTTTATTTTTGTGAGAATATCTCTTCGATATCGATAGCGATATTTCAAGCGCAAATTTTTCAATTTCAAGCACACACATACACACAACCCTAACAATTTAATCCTTCAGTCGTCGCGCGGAGTATTTACAAATTGGATGTTTATCAAAACGTATTTTTTCAATAAGTATATAAAATAATAATTATATAAAAAGTATATAAAAAGTACATGAAATATATAAAAGATACAAGATTACAAAGTTTTAATAATGAAATACTTTGGCATTTGAAAATCTGAATAAATATTACTTCCAGAGGATACAAATTGATTCTTTTATATTGAAACATTTCAAGACGCGTCGCTTTCGTGTTACGAAAAATAGCGCGACGACTGGAGGGTTAATCATCCCTACGTTCTACATTCTCGCGATATCATTTTCAGAATTCACGTGTCGCTGTGGAATATTAAGTGCGCACGTACCTCTTTCATCCTGGGTGACATTCGCTCCGTCGACGTACGCCACCGTGAAGAGTATGGAAATCCAAAGGACTTTGACATCCATCCTGCGCCCTCGCGATCCAGGGAGATCGAGAAAACTCCGTGGCCACCCTCACAACAACCAGCGACGCATATCCACTAATACACCAGCACCACTGTCAACCGAGGCGCGAATTTCTCAACTCCGCGACGACGGGACGAGCGGGTCGATCTCACATTAAACGCGCGGCAATGAACAGTTTCGCACTTCAGGGCGCTGCAACTTCGTTCCTCTTCGCGATGACGCGCGACCTCGCGATTTCACAGCCGAGACATCGCGGATGCGTTCGTGTATGCGAGCACTCCTCTCTCTCTCTCTCTCTCTCTCAATTTCGATCCCTCTCGAGAATTTCACAGCACGTGCGACGTGGCGCGGTCTGTTTTGAGCGCGATTCAGTCGTTCACGTTCAAAGGTGATCGAACGACGACACGGGCACTGCGCGTCGAGAGGAACGCACGCACTCGCGCTACCGGCGAAAACGTCACGTGACGCGCGGCAAACATTTACGACGACGACGTAAAGACGTTGCGACGGAACTTGGAGCGGAACGCGCAACGCGTCTTTCGCGGTCGGCCACCCTCGCCAGCGTTTGCAGTGCGCGCGCGAAGCTGCTTTCACGCCGGTCGCGCCAAGAATACGCGGGGATGAGAGAGAGACGGCTCGTGCGCCGCCGCCGCTCGGCGCTCGGCTCGTCCGAGCGCTCGCGAAGGTGGCCGAAGGTTCCCGAGGCGGCCGAGGCGGCCGAGTTCGCGCTGTACCATGTCGCGCCGGCCGACGCGACGCCGAGTTTGTAAACGCGTTATTGATACGGCACGCAATGAAATTCCATTATTTCGCCGTCGTGTATGCGTCGACATTGGGGAGATTCTTTCGCCGCGCCGTGCTGAAACGAAATCGAGCTTACGGCTGGTAAAGCACGTAGAAACTCGAGATTGAGGAGACTCGCGCGCCCGCCACTTGCTCTCGTTTACAGTCTGAAGTTGCGGATTTCGAGCCCAAGTGCGCGCGCGCTTCGTGAGTTTGTACGCGAATTCAAATTTAGGGGTTAGAATAACGTCGCGTGGATCTGGGACAAACACAAGAGGCTTTCTGTGTCCTGAAAGGTAAGTATGGTGTAGTAAATATTTGTCGGCATAGTAGATAAGTATAAATATAAATATATTAAAAATATAACGGTACACGAATTTTAAAATATTCCAAGTCATATAATATAATATGCTGTATTGTATACTGTTATTTGGAGATTTTGAGTATTTTTAATGCTCCGCTCTGCGGCGCATCAATAAATATAGAAATAATTAGAGAATTATTAAAACAGATTTGTCCGATATATAAATTCGAATATAAAAAAATATGTAAGACTGGTCAATGTTCTAAATTGAAAATGGCTCTTATTAATTAATAATAAAATTAAACGACAACAACAAAATGACACTTAATGTTAATACTTTATATAAAATTGTGTACAAGTTTTCAAAACTTTATAATGAATAAAGTGTGTATATACGCGACGCAAGAGTTAAAAAGAGCACGCGGAAGGTATTTTTCTACCAAAGAAGAGCGGATGTGCGTGTACGGTCCTGTCGATTCCACGAAGACGTTAGTCGTTTTATCGTTGCAAAAATTGTCGGGAAGACTGGTTTCTTGTCGCCAATGCACGCATGTACGGTGTGCACGTGTGATGCATACGTGTGACGTGATCACGTACCTGAGAAGAAATCCGCGAAAGAGGAACAGAAAGAGGAACTGAAAGGGAGCTACGTAAATGTCGCCGTGTATTTTTTCGAGATCTACGGAAACTTCTCATTATAATTCTGTCTTGTTTTGAAATCTTTCTCTTTTACATGTTTGTGCAAAGTATCTCACAATTATCGTACAACATTTCAATAAAGTGGTTAAAATATTAAATAACGATGACAAAAGAAATAAGTATAGACGAGAAAATGATAAAACTGCAATAATTTTCGAGTTATGAAATTTAACTATTTATTTCGAAATTCATATTACCGAAATTATTTTTCGATTATTTTCGATACGTGATTGAAATTGGCTAATAATATTACGAAACCTTTGCATATAAATTATAATAATTCAATTAATTAATTACTTTGATTACAGTAAAATACATACCATTTTTAAAATAAATGTTAACTCTAATTAGTTCTAATGTTTGATAAGCTCACTAATTAAAACTGATTATATCATTATAACTAATATATGAATAAATATAAAAAAATATATGTATGTTTATATTTTACAACGCATTGAATATTTTGATTTGCGAAAAAATCGGTTATAAATTTTTTAGAATGTACTGACGTTCGGCACTTGTATAAAATGCGTGAGCACGCACATATGTGTAGTATATTATTATTACCTTGCTATCATTAGCACGTTGAGATTCGAGCGAACGGATAGCGGCACGAGACCATGTTTTGTTCTATCATTCTCTTTTGAAATTTAATTCATCAATATCAAATATCAGAAGTTATCAAATGAACTCGCTGTCTAAACTTACTAAAAATATATAGCAGGGAAGTAAGAAAGAGAAAATATCTCATTAATGTACAAAACATATATAATATATATGGTTAAATAATTCGCGTAATAATTAAATTATTTCTATCAATAATTAATTTATTATAATATCTCGTATTATAGTGGATTTTTTATACTATTACTATTTTATACATACACAAGAAAAGCATCTTGCATTCTTGTACTTTTATAAAAGTAAATTTGTTTTATAAAAATAATTTTATATCAATAAAAATAAATTAACATGTTTTACTTTATATTATTTTACAATAATAAAATGTTTTAATCAAATTGATTGTATAATTTAGAACATCTCAATTTTGCAAAGTACTCTCAGTAGGAAATGATTTGTGCTACATGATCTATTATGATCTATCAAAACAAACGAAGCAACAAAGCAAACAATTGAAAGCTAAGTCACATGTGTTTCCAATAAATCTATCAGACTTTTCGTATCTACGCTAAAGTCATCAGGCAGCTGAATAAAGCATTTCACGCGTGTATTATCGTCTTCCGGCATTAAATAAGATAACTGACAAACTGTCTTTGTCTGTTTAGAATTGCGCATTATTGATTAAAACAATATTGCTCTTGCATCGCGAATATGCGCATGCATTTGGATGAAAATAGCATTTGATGTCCTCGGTAGTACTGATATGGGGAGGAAGGAGCGAGGGACAGATTAAAACGTCATATCATTCTGAGATATTAGTGCCATCGTCGTGGTTGAAAACGTTTTAATTAAGCCGGTTCCCTGATTTTAATGAAGCATCATCACGCGCATCCTGAAAGTTAATAAAAGTCTTCATAAAAATGCAGATGTCTTCATCAAGCTGTTAATTTCGTTTCGTCCCTTTTCGAATCATTAATCTCCCTGCAGCAATGTTCTTGAGTAGGATCCGGGAGCCTTGGTCAATATTTTGTCTTTAATCTTTTCCGCACATGGAACATTAAATGTTTGAGATTTATTAGGTTGATTTTTACGTATATGAATATAATAGAATTTCCACATAATTTCTTACGCAGATGGTCGCAATATTGTATCTTAACAAAAGCTAAAAATTAAGTTCACTTTTCAGAATAAATCATACCTTACATTAGAAAATAATTAAAATTAAATGAACTTTAAAGTTTGAAATATTTAGAATTTTTTAATTTAAATCGAGATTTTTTTATTATTGATATGAAACGCTATATGTTGAGGTAGACGGAGTATGAGAGAGGGTGTTAAATAATTTTATTATTTTCTTTGTATCCGTTTATTATAAATAACAATATGCATATATTCGGTGCGCACGTGTCATTTAACTCTTGTATAATATATTTATATATATATATATTTATATATATATATATGTAATCAAGCTCCGGCTAAGTTTATTTCGCTTATTCCCTGTACTATATCTCGTTTATGCTGAGTGATTAATACACCTCGCTACAATCTGTCTCGCGATACCGTGTGAAAAATTCGAGAACGAACTTTGCGCGTCATGCGACAAAGAAAAATCATGTTATCTTCTCACGAGGTAGAAGTGGATGCTGAAAATTGATTTGCTCTCGATCGCGCGTACTGAATGTTTCTTTTAAACCCTTCGAGACCAGCGGGATTACCGCATCTTCTTTCGAGTGACATTGATGCACCAATTAAAATATAGATATAAATCCGATAGAATTTTTTATTGTTGAAAAATGTTTAAAAATTTACCGTACTGATATGCGTCTCGTGAGTAACATGGGCGAATATTTGGATTAAGATCAGTCGATGAACAATTTATTGATATCGCGTATTGAACTTGGCCGATATGTCTAATTAAATTCAGCAATACGTCGATGTACGAGTTCTCAACATATTCGTTGTCTTGAGCGTCCAGATAATTCGTGCCAATAATCGCGTACATATGTCCGTAAGGAAACTTCTCTATCTGGAAACGAAGGGATTAACGGCGGAGCATCGATAATCCTTAGAAACTACGTTTATATATTCATATAGCATTCGCATTAGCAACGTTTAATGCGTGCGTTCCCACTCGTATTCCCACAATCCTAATGCTCTCCTATGCTCTTAGCTATCATTGCCTTAATTTGCGATAATCTAAACAACGCGTGTGTGTATACTTATTACATATTTTTATAAACTCTCTTTTACACATAAAAAGGTTTAACCTTCTGTCCCACGAGTTGTCCGCTATTTCGACTTCTCTTCGTCATTCTCTCACATTTTTTTTTTATCATTGTTACCTGCCGTGAACTTAAGAAAGAACTTATAAAGAAATTTATTTAAATTTATTTAAATTGCTTAAATTAACGAATTTTATTTTCCGAAAAAATCTTAAAATAATATTTTATGTGAAAACTGATATGATTACTGTTATCAAATTTTTTATGATATATTTTTCTTGATTTAAAATGCAATCGAGGCGTGGAGATAAAACAAGTTGTATATTATGATTAATTTAATCGCATTACGTTTGTGTGCGTAAAAATTGAACGATTATAATTGATTTTGAAAAAGATATGTTCGTGCTGATTGTTATAAGCGCAATGCTTCGAGAGAAGACGCGCGAAAAATGGAGAATTTCGGGGGACGCATTTGAATCACATATGTAGAAAATTAAAGACGGTTAAACTTTGAAAAGCTACATACGACATTTTATAGCAGGCACATCTTATCATATCACGCTAGAGGCTCGAAGAAGCCTAGTAAAACCACACAGAGATATTGAACCCGACATTTGTTGTATTTCTTATTTTTTGTAACGTCTAATTACGTATTTTCTTTTCTGTCTATCATCATTTTTACACATATGCATTCGTCCGCATGCGTTCTTTTTCTTCCTCATACGGGCAGTCTCTTTTGTTATTAATTAAAAAAAAGGTGCGAACGGTGCGTAAGCGCAAAAACAAACGAATATATTCCGATACTGCTTGGGACAAAGATTGTAAGGTGTCAAAGTTATCATCCCCCTTGCAGGATAACATTTGCGATAGAAATACTGAATCGCGAAGTTACCGTCTTTTGCGAGATCGTTGCAAAGTTATAAACTATTTTTTGTCTTAGTTTCAAAAGAACGTGAAAAGAATTTCAAAATCTTCAAAAATAATTATAAATAAATCATTTCATATCAAATAATATATTAAAAATAATAATAAAAATGATTACAATTATATAAACGTTCATTTGATTTTTTACAAGTCGAATACACAACAATGAAACCGAGAAATGTAACGATATACTTATATAAAACTTTTAATGTTAGAAAAACGGAAATGCGATGTGATTTAATTCTTCAATATTCATTTGCAATTATATAGCAATGCATCATTTTTTTAAATTAATGCTTATAATATGAGTTTCCTTCGCATATATTGAGAAGGAAATCTCTCTTTTATTTTTAGTGAACATGTTATCATTGTGTTACGTATTTATGAAGCCGTAATCATGACTTTGTTGATATTACACATACATGCGTATATAGAGTTGTATCAAACATGTTAGATATTTAAAAAACAGATGACAATATTAAAATATTCATAAAAGAAATAATTATTGAAATTTAAAAAACATCTCCTTTTCTTTCAAACAGTGTTAAACGATAGCTATAAACATATTCTAAAACAATTATGAAACTTTTTACGATAAAAAAATTGAACGATGTTCTTAAAAGACGCTCTGCACCATTCATAAAATGTTTTAAAAACCTGAAACTAAAATTTATTGTATATTCAATAACGCAGCAATAAGATTATTCTCTCATTTATCCTTAATACTGTTCTTAACAACATTGCGTGTCGAGCAAATATAATATCGATAAAAGATCTGATATCTTTTAAGTTGTAAATTCTATCTTTAAAGCTCTTAACTTATAGTTATTTAGAATTAAACATTTATTACGAACGCGTGTGGTCGATTCAGCGCAAATCGCGATTAAAATAAATGTGGTGCCGATGAAAAAGCTTCGGAAACAAATGAACGATTAGTGCCGCGAGGGATCGTTGCCCGACGAAACCTTTCTAATATTATTAAATCGCGTCTTTGTCCGATTATGCTCGTTTGATTACGTAACGAAAATCGAGGGTAGAATTCGGCGATTAACATTTAACAGACGACTGCCTCGGATATCGGGTTCTCCGTGATGTGTATGGTCGCGGTAGGCCAGTCGATCTTCTTGCTGCACACGTGATTCAATCCTTCCAACGAAGCCAGTCTGTAATCGGCCATTTTTAACGGCGACAGCGGGGCCACTGTAAACGAAAATACCAAAAGGTAGTATTTTCGATTTCGCTCCTTTACCTTTACCTCGCCTTGAAGAGGCTATATAACGCGCGTACGTAATTACGTCCGTTCGTTCGAATTTTATTACGAAAACGTGGAAAACTCGCCGAACGAAGGATATAAACAAAAGAAAGCGCACATGCAAAGTAAAAGGAGAATCATAGGTAGTGTATTGTTAGTGGACTGTTGTGTGCGCATAGCGAGACGTTTGTGGACTGGCGGGGATTGTTCACTATTCTATGTTGCCCAGGTGCGAGATTGCTTTGTTCTGTCTTTCAGTCGTCATTTTGAAAAAAACAATTTTACAAAAAAAAAATGTTCTGAAATGAGCGTGTGCTGTTGCAAAATGAGTTAATCCCTTTTTTGTTTATGTAAAGTAAATACTTCAATTTGGATCACCTGTATTAGAGTGTAGCGCAACAGGTCGGTCTCTGTTAATACTATCTCAAACAGATAGTACCTTGCTATCGATTACAGAGAAACTATGAAACAGAAGAACTCAATCGATAAGACCAATTCATTTATCAGAAATGATTTCACCGGGCGGGCATTAATAATATTCACCGTGCATTTGTTCGTCTGAAATTCTTCAGTCGCACTTTTCTTACAAGATTCATGAATATTCGTGAAGCAAAATAACGGAGAAATACAGGGAGAATGTTACAGACGCGAAATAAGTGCAGGAATAAAATAATGTCCACACTGACTGATACGAAGCGATAGTTAGAAACTTTCATCATTTTTATCATCACCAGAGTAGACAAGATCATTGTGGTATTAGGAGAATTGTTAGGATGATTAGTGAAATTAATCTCTTTCGAAAATCTTCGGGGTCCAGGGTAGCCCAGGATATATAATTTTTTGTTAGTACCTTTCATACCTTCCGAAAAAAATTTGAATTCCGACTTACTTAACATATAGACGTGGCCTAATCGACCAACTGCGCGCTCGACTCTCCTTGCGGCCTTCAATTCCTAATTACAATTACCTTCGGGTGTTGTCGGCTTCACGGGCTTCCGCGGGGATCTCACCACTAAAACGTATAAAAAACAAATACTCTTTAAAACTCATGAACGAAACATTGCTATATGGCGCACTGAATTCGCAACTGCTATCTTTAAAGCATTTTTCGTGCGGAACATTGATAGGCCAATTGTTTTTAATAATTACAAGTGGAAATAGCAACAAATAATAGTGCAACAATTGATTTGCTTAAAGTATTGCTGCAATACTGTGTTTGTTATAATATGCACAGATTTATTTAAATTGTCTATTGCCTTTCGACTCAGGTTCACGTGCAATTGATAATTTTAATTACCGATAATCGCAAATAATTCGACTGAAATTAATATACTTTCTTTTTGCAATTAATTTGTAAGCAGGAATTGAAATAATTTTATTTTTGCTTTCTTTTAAATTATTTCTAATCACACGTGAAATAAATCACACATTAAAATAAAAATAACTGTAAAGTCTAAATTTGAATCATTTCTAGGCAACAGACAAATGCTTATTAATTTTAATTCTATATTGCTATATATTTTATTATACAAGCATGTCGCCTTCAATGCAGTTCGTAGCATTTGGAATTATCCGAAAAAAGGAAACAGCAAATAAGCCGAAACTAATTACGCTACTGGTCAGCTGAAATTGTTGTAATATATATACGTACCACTCGATCGATCCGAGACGCGTGGGAAATAAAGGCGCAAGTCGATGAACATGTATAATACTTTTTTTCTTATTTTGTCTCATTTTTCTCTTTCTTTCCAATATATCTCGAAAAATTAGTATGTTGGCAAAATTCATAGACGAATTCAATGCAACCTTTTTTTTAAGTCACTTTTTATTTATCAGTCGAGCCAGTGGCTTTTTAACGGATAGAGGTACATGTTCGAACACGTATTTGAACCTCGGTGTAAACAGGTAGCTTTCACTATTAATTAACACAGAGATAAAGCAGTTTATTTGTCGAGTTTATCATAGTACATTTAATTAGCATGGTCATGATAATTGAAGACACACAGTATTAACCCTGTTACACCCGAATTCAATTACGTCTAATTGTAAGTATTTTGCGCCACTTGTACAACATAGAAATATTTATATAATAGCGATAATTGCAACAACAATTAACGACGATGGAGATGATAGAAGTAACAAATTACTCAGCGCGACAATTTGAATGTCATTCGCAGTTACTTGCTATATAAATTATAATTTTATATTAATTAGAGAAAAAGGACATCAAACTGAAGAACGAAAGACATGACACGGAATTAATTGTGAAATTGTATAATTATATCTTAAAATATATGTATTTCATTTGTATCGGTATGTGAGAAAGCATAGTGTTTTGTGATTAGTTTTTGTGATTAAAAAGCTGAATGAAATAATAATCAGTTTTAATTAAAAGGAGCATCATTTAATCATTAAATTATGTGTAATTGTACGTTTTCATATATAAATATATAAGCTTTTCAATAGAGAAATATGCTCCATAAAGAAAGGTATGTGTGCAATATTGTTGAAGAAAAGAAACTTGATGTCTTAAAATTCTAAGACGTTAACTTATAACAATAACTATTTTACACAGTCTCGATTTAATATATATTTACTTAGAGAAAACATGCACTTAGATATTTTACACGAATTCATTTTTCTTAATATTTTCAAAGATTAAACGATTTGATTATTTCGTAACATTTTATCATTAGACTTCGATAATAAAATAAAAAGTCAAAATACTTATATAATGAGCAATCAATATCCGACATGTATGGCCTACTCATATCATATCTATCATTAAAAGAAATATAGTCGGCTAAAGACACACATTCATTCGAAGTATAGTTAAGTATGTAAAGTATTTGCAATAGGCCAAAAGTTCCAATTAACAGTAACAGGGTAGAGCAGTCGATAAAGTGAACTTAATGTTATAATTAATCGCAATCAAAGTTTCTCGCTTTTCCATTTCGACATCTAGCCGTGCGAAAAAAACGGTGTGATCACTTGCGAAGCCTTGGAAATTTATTCTTTTTCTCGCGCATAATTATTTACAATCATCTGTAACGAACAGATTGGCCGCGGTTTTCCTCTTTCTGCTCCTTATTACATGTATGTCATTAATTACAAAAAAATATATTTTCTATGTTTATTTCTACTGAAAGATCCTGCGTCATTCTGACATAATTATTTTAAATTATTGGCAGTAATTACTGACATCTTGTATTTCTGCTTGCAAGCGATCACGAGATATCTCCTTACGAAATTCGACGACGCGTGCGCGAATTGCTTATTACCAGTAAAGATTAATGAAAATTGTTAATTGCGTAATATGGTGATTAATTTCTGAAATATGGTTCACGAAACGCTCACTTACCATATCCTTCGCCCTGAAGAAACAGTCGGAACGCCTCGCTTACTTTACCCGGTTGCTCTTCCAATACCATACCACAATCCGATATCTAAAAGATACAATGGATTACCTTTTAAGATATAATTTAAAATAAAGTTTTAGTTTAACTTATAAAAATCTCATTTACTATTAAATTTCGTGATCATAGTTCCACAACATATAGTTTCCAGATTTAATCAAAAATATTTATGCTACTCGACAATTGGTAGTATTTTAATATGTATTAAGCATCTATTAAGTGTTATTAAAAGAAATCTAATTTAATTTAATATTGTAAAATATATGTAGAATATATGTTTTAAATTTCGTTATTTGTTTAACTTTATTTTCTTTTCTAAGTATTTTATTACGCACTTTATAATATTATAACTAAAGACTTACTTTCATCCAAGAGCTGTTTGTCGGATCCAAACGCCCATTTAACGTTACGGTATCGTCAACATGAGGGCTTAAAGCACCCGTGATGTTCATCACCGGCACACTAAGCGTTAATCCCTCCTTCTTGCGTGTTGGGTCCAATTCTCTTGTTATATTCAAATCCGTGCGGCGGACATAACTGTCGATAAATAATGCGAGATTCGTTGGATTTACGCGACGCTCAAAATAGTTCTTGTACACTTGAACCAGATCGTGATTCCGTTCTTCAGTCCCCTGCATAAAATTATATCAATTTTAATACATGTTACATGCTGCAGATTCAAAATTATTTGGTATCTTTGAACTTATCTTGTTACTATGAAATTTATAATATAATAAAACTGACACTATAAGCAGTAAACAGAATCTGAGTTTTCAAAATTTTAATATAGTTTCTTTTTTCAAACAAAAAATAAGTTATTACAAATAATTATCATTTTATAATTATAAAAATAAAAGTAATTATAATAATAAAATTTGTTAAAAGAATGATTTCTTTATATTTTTTGTAATAATTTTGATTTTATTATTTTTCACTGTAATCTCATACGGATAATTATTTATTAGGCAATAAAAATTCTTCAAATATTGCTCTCATAAAATGAATTGCATCGATCATGGCATAAATTCATCGCGAAAGTACACGAAATGTAAAGTTTGGCATGTTAATAAAAAAATATGCATGCAAGTTTGCACGCAACTTTGTCATTACAGTAACCCACGTTTCTATCCCGGCTGTTATATTTCCTGATCGAATAGTTTCGAAGTCTGTTTCGGTAAACCATTGTGCACTTATGAGACGGTTTCTTCATGTCGTAATGACAATAAAAACAACCGACAAGTTTCATCATTAGTGTCAAATGAAAGAAAAGACAACGGAACTGAAGCTAGAAAATAACGATGACATCAGCTTTATTTGAAAATTATGCTTCCTTGTTTCTCCAAGTAACGTTGAAAATCTGATAACGACCTAAATACCATCAGCACAATGTCTACGTATGTGGATGTGTATATTGTTTCATTAATCAATTAGCTTTTAATCTCATGTGTCACATGTCATTTTTTTTATTCTTTTTATAACAATGTTGAAGATGACATGCATATTATAAAATAATTGGCTTACGTAACATTACAAGTTTAAAATAAAGCGCATTTTATTTCTGTGCACTAATATCAATGATCAGAATTAAATTTTATAATTATCACGTTATCACTATTAATTAAGTTAACTTAATATTAATTTCTTATTTAAAATGATCATTGAAGCATTTAAAAATTCAAGCATGGTTAAAATAATTTTTTTACTACGTAAATTATGGACATTATTTTCTTAAAAAATCGATATTTGCTGTTACTTTTATATTTGTTTCTTCAAAGGTTAGAGGTCGTCTTTGAACGCAATAATCTTTACGTTGTATAACAAAGCAAACTGTCAGTGTAATCCCTAGTTTCCATGGAGATGTTCTAACGAACCTTTGAAAGCTTAAGCTCTGTCGTCGATAATTCATCTTGCGTTCGCGCATGAGCGCTAACTCGGTTGACATTATTTTGCGCCTCATAAAAGCCCGGCAGTTTATTAGCTTTATAGAGTATACCTAGTAAGATAATCTTGCTCGGAATATGATTACCTCCCATAAAAGATGTTACAAGAGACACTGAAGATGTTTATATCATCAAGAGAATTGAATAATTTAATTATTATTTCGGATAGAAAAGCATATATTTAAAATAATTTTACAGATTAAAGTTTACTTTTATAACTTTTAACTGTTACATTCATATAGATTTTTGCAAAGGATTTTGTTATATTAAATATCCAGATAAAATAACTTTATTATCCGTATTTTTATCGTAATGGAAAAATCTTTTATAGTGATATGTTCGAAAATAGATTAAATTACAAACTTAAATATAAAATTATCTTTTTTATTTACGATTGCACGTTAGCTGTATATAAAAATATCGCGGAAGCACACCGTAAATACGAATTTAAATATAATTATCTAATGATAATACGTTAAATATTCTCAATAGTAAATTATAATTAACTTATTAAAAAATTATCTATTCACTTTGTTAATTTCCTCATTTATCATAATAAACGTGCGAAATCTTTTGGAATTTTTGAAAATTTTTATGCTTAAGATACTGCCTATAATTGTATCTTGAGTCATATAATTTCACTATACAAATTTAAATTTAAAATGTTATAGACTTACCCTGCCAAAATGATGCCACATCAGATAGTCGAGAACGCCCTGGGTCATGCCCTGCGATCTCAGGTGGCGTACGTTCAACTTTTGATAACCCCACTCGATCCATCCTGCCTGTGTGGACACGCAGTTTATCAGGCACAGTGCATTTACTTTCTCCGGATGAGCGAGTGCAAATCTTGCCAGTATATTGGCGCCAGCCCCGACTCCGAAACCAATTACAGATTTTATGCCAAAATGGCCAAGAACGAAGAGCAGCTGTTCAGCCAGTTCTTCCATGGACGGATAAGTAAAACTGAAACATATTATCAATTAGTTGTCATCACTTTATAAGACTATAACCAGTGAGAGAATTGAAAACCGATATATTAATATTTAAAGCTTATACGATCTTTGACGAATTTGGCACGCGAACAAAACCAATTGACAGAACTTCCGCATGCAAATCTGCATTGCGGCTTAAATTATTTTATAACATGGTATTTAGCTAAGAAAAAGTCAGAAAGTGTCTTTTTGAAAATAAACAAGAAAATAATTTCTTAATGCAATCTTAAGTCTATAACAAGATCTTGAACTAATATTATCGAATTATTTATTTCTAATATTTAAAATCTCTATTTATAATATTGTACAAAATTTTTTATTATAATTTAGAAACATGTGTGAGTATTTCAATTTTACTGATTGTATCTTGGCTTCATTTGAAGTGACAGATTAGACAGAGAAAGAAAAGAATTATATAACAATCGATAGTTTGAATCCGTACAAGTACATAGTTTATTACTTATATTACATATAAGTAATAAAGTAGCATTCATATGACAAATATATAAAGCAATAAGCATTTCGTTAAATCGTAAAATTTTGTGGATTTATAAGAACGTAAACAAGCTATCATCGAAATATATTGGATTGAGATTGGTTGAGAAATTAATTAGGTCATTGATTTGCGCTAATTGAGTAGATATGATGTTCTGAAACGAAATACGCGTATATATATATATTTAGAAATGATTGAAGCTTAGTCAGAAGCATTTATGTATTAAACTCATTAATTAATAATTAATCAATTTATTAACAGACTTTAGTACGGTGAAAAACTAATATTTTAATAAATCTTAATTCGATAAGGAGAAATGATGTTTTACTCTGAAAAATTAATTGATAATATTTTTCTTCCATTTAAAAACTTAACTCACTCTTCGGGTAATGTCGGTGCGCCTTCTTCTTGTCCAGGTGCGTTTACATGGTATACGCAGAAATTTTCGAGTAGAACACGCATATCGATGTAATTAAAGAACGCCTGGAAGCTCGAGATGTCTATAAGAGTAATTTTTTTATTAGGAATCGTAGTCTAACATATGTTATTAAATATATTATACATTAAAAAAATATTTATAACACAAGCAAATAGGATTGAAATATTATATAATTCTACATTAGATTAAATGTTTTACAAATCAATTACAGTTATAAATTACTTACAGTTAAGGCCTAAATCGTGATAAGTAAGGATAGCTGGTTTTACTCGATTTCCTTGCACCGCTACTAATAAACTTCCCTTGTCGGTCTCCACCCTTTCTTCCCGTACAGAGCTGTCATCTCTGGAGAGATATCTCAATGCAACCGGAAATTGCAACTGAATGTTTTTTAGCTCGATGTCATCCATGCTATCGGAAGGCATCGTGCTGCGCATGAAAATATTATATTTAGTGATCGATATCACGAGCAAAAAGTTGACATTTCTCTATTAAATTATTAAATCGCATAATTTCAATAAATGTACAAAACAATAGATATTATTCACGTTTTGTAGGAAACACAAATTTTTTTCAAACTTTTTCTTCGAACATTGTCTTTATGAAACATTTGTCAATGAAACATAAATAGACAAATAGCGATTTTTCTATTTATTTTCATAATTTTAATGTATATAGAAGTTATAATTTTTACTGATGTAAATTTTTTCTCATCAAATAATGACTTTATTAAATTCTGCTGACTTTTACATATTTTCAAAGCTGTCATTCAACTTTGACAAGATTTAAGGTTTAATCCGTTAAAATGCAATTTGTAATACTATACAATTAATCCACTTAAATCATTATTTGGAACGGTAAATTTTTATCGTTCTTTATAATAAAATAAATAACTTGGGATATTATTTATTTATGAGCCAGTTTTGTGCGTTACTATAGAAAAGAGTAATAAAAGCAAAACAGATTTATGTTTTGTTGATTATACTAATTATGAGTCTCTGATTAAATCTCTTGATCAATGCCAAGTATCTTTAATTTCACTTCTAATGCGAAGATAAGAGGATATATTAAAGATAAATATGTAATTTGTTCTGGAGCTAATAATTACATTGCGTTGAAGAAAATGACATATTTTACATATTAACGCTCTTCCTGATTAACGCTTATAATTATTTTATACAGAGAAAAATATTTCAAAAATTATCTTATATTTATTAAAAATTAATTAATTTTTTCTGATGTATTTCATAATAATCTTGGAATAATGTATGAAAAATTATTACTTTTATTTGGACTATGATATTTATTATATCTCATAGAATAATTAACAAAAATAGACTATATAAAATATATAAAGAGTTTGTATGATAAGTTTACTAATTTTTCATTTCGCAATGAATATTTGATTGTCACAGTTTACATTATGTTAACTGTACATTCTTGAAAATAAGGTGGCATAATTATCTCATAGAATATTATGTGAGATTCTTTTTCTCGTGCGATACGCAAAATCATCTATTAATTTAAATATTGAGTGACTTTTTTTATAGTATCGATTTATTCGCGCCACGCCCAGTCGAAGTGAAATTGAAGAGACCTTGCGAAGGTGCTTTTATTCGTTTTATCATAGAACACATACGTTACGTGCTGTACTGTACTATAGACGTTATGGCAATCAAGTTCACTACATTCGAATTAATTATTTCTGATTCGGCGGCTCAAAAGATTAAATGAAGTATTCTCATTCAGCTGACACGCTTCCTTCATCTAAAATTTAAACGCGAACTGAAACCTTTCTATTATATAATTTATTTTCAAATTGACTATTAACGGTGGACTGAAATAATGGACTTTAAAATGCAAAATTTATAACATTAACTTTTATTGAGTTATACATTAAATAATTTTATGCTCTTGAATTAATATTTTAATGAATACTGTAGTGGCGCACATACAATTATAGTAGTTAGTAGATAATAATTATCAGCTAATCAGCATATCGTGATATGATATCAAATTTCAGTCCAAACGAAAGATTTATCTCGTTATATTATTATTTATGCTGATCTTTTCAAATATAATGATAAAGCATAATAAAAATACATTTGTTTAATATCCCATTATCCACGAATGAAAAATTTATGCTGTTCTGATAAAAGTAATTTAATAATGTAAACATTTTATAATATAATTTAATAGAATAATTTATGTTTTTTTATAAATGGCGATTAATAATTAATAAAATACGAATACAAATTACATGTAATGTGCAATGACCAAGGAAGACAGCAGATGTCTTGTAATGGATCTTCTAGTAATCTGTTAGCAGTTCCATAAGCTTAAAGTTTATACGAGCTCCGCTCGTAAATGCATTTAGGGTCAGTTCGGGATAAGCAATATCCCTATGTTATTCTAAACATATGATAGCGACAACCACTTTAATCGTCCGAGGAGTTACATCGACGTCCAATTAGTCATGGATTCGCTTAATGCTCGAAAGACCTACTTCGGTATGTATCCCAGAGGATGCATGGCGCCAACCCAATTTCAGCAGAACGGATGTAAAATGTCAGGAACCTCGTTTGACCTTTTCACACGGTCATGCGCGCGTACGTACGTTAGCAGGACAGGTAATCTTTTAGAGGAACGTCATTGCAAAAATATTGCCGTACAATCCACGAGAGACTCATTCCTTCGCTTTCTTCTCTCTGAGCTTTCCCATGTTTCCAGACTATTAACCGAAATTCCTTTGTTCTATGTAATCAGCATGAACGCGTGGCGTAATATATTACATCATTTACTCGAAGCGTAGGAGGTGCGTTTTTTACGCCTCGCTTCTCCACATGCCGACCCGAATACGCGCGATCCGCCACAACATTCGCATTATTAAATTCCTTATCTAATCTGTTGCCTGTAAGATAGATTGCACGCGCGCATTTTCACACGATGCCACTTGAATTAATACTGTCGGTCACTTATTTTCTGAGTCACTACTGCGTTGCGGCGATTTATTATTAGCATCAAGAGTTTGCATTCAACGCCAAGATTCAGTCTCAATCCATTTACGTCATTTTATAATGAGCGATAAAGAAAGATGAGACAAAAATGTGTTTTAAAGAAATGTTGATATGTTGATATTGTTGCACTTCCGGCGTTTCAATGTATAATCTAATATTTTTGATGATAATATGACATATGATCATAAAAGTTTATATATAAATATAATTTCTTATGATTACTAATAGCTACAATCACATAGTTAAAATATTCTATGATTAAACGAAAATAACTTTTTGTTTAATATTATATGTATATTATTTAGATACACAATATAATGAGTGAGAAAAAGATTGTGATTTTTTTCAATTGTTCGTTTTAGTTTTTAATAAGATTTAATAAATGTAAAAGACATTAAAAACATATATTTGTATCCGCGAATAGATATAAAGTAAGAAATCGGTCCTACGGATTTACGACACTCTTTGCAGACGGCGTCGCAATGACTGGCGTTGGGGATCGATAAAAGCAAACGTGTCATCACAAATGCACCATGAAATCGATTGCAGAGCACTTCGGTGACTCTCGATTGACAAAGATCTCGATTTAATTTGACTTCCAATTATCAGGATGATGAACGACATTGTGGTAGTTTCCATAAAGTCGATTTCATCACTTCAAAACAACCATCGCATATTTTCCATGCCATTAGAAAGAAAGTGACATACGTAATATATTTCGGAATAAACAAAGATATAAAACGAAGATATACAGAAAGCTTTGAAAATTGTTGAAGCAATAACGAATTAAATGTTTCTGTAAGTTTTTAATTTTTTTTCTTTAGATACTCTGAAAAATTAAATAGACATAATCTCAAATGATTAATTTTCGATACTTTTATTATCGAAAACATGTATTTATTAGTTAAATTCTTTAATTTATAACGCATCAAAAATTGATAATGATAAGAATGTAATTGTAAATACGAATTAAAGCATGCATAAATAATTTCGTTATCAAAGAATTTTCTTGTCTTTCTGTATTTACGTTATTATTTGACTGCTTTATTTGACATAATATGTTTCAATTCAATATAGAAATCTATGTTGAATTAGAAAATCCGTGAAGAGAAACGAGAATCAATTTCAAGCTCTATGGGATAGACTCTATGCGATAACCATAAACTCGAATAACGATATTTCAATGATATCCAATCCCAAGCATTGTTTTCTACTAATTTCTTCGCTGCATTAAACTCTCTGACAGAAGGAAGTTAGGAACATTATTATCTGGAAGAGCATTTGAATAGCAAGTTCGAACACAATGCTAATCACAAAATCTGCTGAAATAGAGTTTGTGAAATATAACCAGAGAGATAAGCATAGGCGCACAGTATAAAATTTCATCGGAGTCATATTTTGTCTTGGCATACATAAATAAAGAAACACTAAATATATGGATACGTACTGTTTTTCGTATTTAGCTGAGGGTTCACAACTGAAGCACTTTGCAAGAAAACTTAGTTTTTCCATCTGTGAAATTGGATGTACTCTCTTTCGTATTTCTTAACGTAGCCTGAGTTAAATCAATGTATCCTTGAAAATTAGGAAGCTATCTCACAAATGAAAATAAAGTGTCATGCTCGGCTGCGGTCGGTTTTGCGTTAAATGAAATTTAGATCAACTATAAAGAACGTAAACATAAACATTGCAAAAGACGTGGAAGAAAATAAACAACAAATATATATATATATATATTTTATGATTTAAAAGAACCATTTAAATGTAAAAGATATACGAAACTAATTTTTCTTTAAAATTACTGAGCTTTAAATGTTCCATCAAGTGAATAATATATAGCAAAATTTATATGGTAATATTTTAGAACTGCAAATAATAAAGCCTGTAGCTGAAAGCGAAATATCATTTCACTAATTATTTCGAAGCAAAACATTGATTCTTTTTGACATGACATTTAATTACGAAAAAATTGCACAATTTTAAGCTCTTGAGGCGAAAAATTATTTTGATATAAAGATATAAAATTCATTCTATCATATTTTTATTACAAGAGCTCTAATTATAAAAGTAATAAATATAACACTTTTAAATTAATTCTTCTAATACTATGTTTAATATTTAATAGTTTTAATTTAGTGATATAAAAAAATAGGTATTTCTTTTTATATTTTAACACTCAACATTTCGAAATGTTAATTTTTTTAAATGTCTTATGCAAGTTTTATAGTTTCTTTTTATTAAACAAATATTATTATTAATGTAGACATACTTTTTTTCGAATGTATTTCTTGTTATTTCAAATAACTTGGAAAAGAGATACTCCTCGCATGATAAATCATTACGGTTATTACCAACTAAAATATTATCATTTTGTTTAAAAGTACTGAAAGAGATGTATATTTTTCACTCTTTGCTTTTGAAAGCAAGAGAAGAAAGAATTCAGTTTTTCCTTTTAATATTACCTTTTTGATTTGCGTTGCAATAAGAATCATGTTAATGTTTATAACTACTTCATTTTATAAGAAGTTCGTCACAGCTTTTGTCGTTGTGTTTTACAATTTTTATCATTCTTCATTGAGACAAGAAGATACATTATTACATTTTCATGTATGTCATAAGTACGTTTCCATTAGTTAGCATAAAATAATGACTTTTATATTTGTGTTATTATGACAAATTATTTGCAAGTTTAATATTCTATTCAGATAAAATATTTGAGACACTTTTAATACATAACATGATATTTTATTTACTTTGAAGTCCATGAATAGTTGAAGCGTAAAAACCGTGCATTAAAAGATACTTTAATAAAATCGATAAATACAAAATCTCAATAACTGTTAAAATACTCGCCGGATAAAACGGCACGAAGGGAAATTTTTTGACATTCTAAATGTTAAAGTTCACGAAGGCGCTTGTCATTTTAATTGTGAACTTTGATACTTAAATTTCTGTTATTAAAAATGAATGAATTAATTTTAATTAATGAGAACGCTCTTTCCTCTCAGTGAAAAGTGGAAGTAGAAAACTTAAATTTCTCATTTCTAGGAAAGTTTGCCGGATAATTTTGATGTTCTATAACAATAATGCATAATGTAAATGCACGATAATGCTTATAGCGACCTCTCGCACAAGTATCAGTAGAGATTCGCCATCAGTGGTATCATAGTGCTACTTGAATTTCTAAGCACGGTTAATTTGCGTGCGCGAGAGGTTTCTCGTATCTCCGGCACGTCACTCAGCTGCTTCCGGCCAGAGTTAAGTTCATGTTTCTCTTCCTATTTTATCATAATGATGATAAGGCGTGAAGCTTTATCTATTAATAACTTATTAATAATATATTAATAGTCTGTGGTACAAAGCTTTCTAAAAATTTATTTCAGCCAACTATATCGGCGATTTTTGACACATTCATAAAATAAAACTATAGCGGCTATTTTGAGATATTCATGAAACAAAATGGATTATTAGATAAGAAAATTTGAACGATATTAACAATCTGTTTGAACCGGCTCACATTTTATAAACTTTTGTTATAGAAAGTCGAACAAACGAAAGCAGATATCTCGAACTGAGAAGTTGTACCAGCCATAGAATTCGCAGGACAAAGGACCGACTGATCCAGGATCAACCTGAAATCCTACTTTCGGGTTTCTAGGTATATCTCACGTTGAATATTCGACCGGCTCGTTGAAAGCACTCAACCAAATGGAAAAAGAGCGGTGAAATATCTCCCTACGTTCTGGATATTTTGTTCTTACATTTTACGACTTGGAAACATGAAAAAATCCGTTGCACTTAAACTACGAAGTAATAAGAGAAGCGTAAAATGCGAGTTTGATCGAAGAAACACAGTGGCTTTTCAAATATAAAGCTCTTAGAAATTGGATACAAATTTTAAAGTAAAATAAGAAAACGCTTTGAAGTTATGTAATTGAATTTTTTCGTTTTATCGTATTCTAATTTTAGATTATTAACCTTTTACTCTCTTTTCTCTGTATTTCATTTTTCTTCTTTTGTGTTACGTAATGCTCGTTTATTTTTCTTCTTATTGGAAAAGTGTGATTGTATCACTTGAAACATTCGAATTGTTTCTGTACACTTGCTGCCAAGGTTGTGTTTGAAAAAAGTATGCGAGTGTAATCGACCCATTTTTTTAACATCATAAGAATTATTCGCAAAAAATGCAAATCCTTTTACATCCATTAAAAGTCTTTTTTATACAGTTAAAACTTTTATAAAAATTTAACAATTTGATATTCAGTTGAAATAAGTTTTACGCATAATTTTTTCAAAGCTGAAAATAAAACACGACGTAGTGTTTAAGAAATCAATAGCAAATAACGCCACTGTGAAATTATTAAAAGTGTTCAATCAACCGCGACCTATAGCCGAATAATGTACAGCATGTCATGGATATGCCGCTATTTGATATCTCGCTATCCTTTTTATCGATCGATTGACCGAAGTGCAAAGCTGGATCTTTTTTAATCGGTATTGCCGGTTGTAAGACGAAGACTCGCAAGAAAGATCAATTTACTCTATTCCAGCGATCCCTCGTGAGTCAACGTAAGCAAATAAATCTCTATCTACCGCAAATACAAGCATGATGCAGAACACGCTGTAAACCGAACCGTGCCCAGGCATCGGCCATTTGAGCTAGACAGACGTCTCGTAAGGAACCAACTATTATTAATAACAATCTGTTTAATTCAAAACTTCATTCGCAATTCCCAATAGTATTATATAGGATATTCCATATCGCTGCATATCTCTACAAATAGTTTTCAAACTAATTTCTACGTGTTATTGCGCCAACTGAATCACATTAATTATTCATTCCATGCAGCATTTGCAGTGAAAAATTTAATCTATTTACCTTTGATTCTTCAGTCCCACATACAAAACGTTGCCATTCAATTACTATCCATCTCCATATACTTCTACGTGTTTATACGATGATAATTTGTATTAAAAAATCGAAATAAAAAATGATGGCTTGCAGAAAAGAAAACACTTGAATGCATCAATAGTCATCTCTATTAGAATGTAAAGTTCTTTTAAAGTCGGTACCGAAGGATCGAGGTGGAATTGGCGCAATGCCAAGTTATGTTGAGTGAATTTCCAGCGAAAGTAGAGCAAACACTGATATATAGGATGTATGCAGTCACATGGAATCGTTACGTTTCGACTTCCTATCGGAATAACTTATTATTGTTTTAAGTAATTAATGGGACAAACGTTGGATCGATATAAGTGGAATTTAATTTTCAGTAAAAAGTAAAATTGACATTGAAAAATGTGACGATTAACAAACGCTCTCTTTTGAGTTGACAATGAATATTATCAGTGACTCAGATTGCACCTCAATCGATATTTGTCCGCTTTCTTTATGACGTAAAAAGCAGTGACCTATTAAAGAGAAATTTCACACATGCTTCATCTTATATCTACGTAAGATGGAGTTTGTAAATCGCGTACCTACAATGTTCTCGAAAAGAAAAATTCGTGCAAAATTAGTTTTTTTTAATTGCAAGTAAGATTTTAACATTTTGTATAAACACATACATACTTTCTTTTGTAAATCAGTTTTTGCATTTCGTATATAATATTTCGTTAGAGTGTATCAATAATCATTATAAATAATTGAGACAACATTTAAAGATAATTTAATAACATTATTATAAAATTTGTTAAATTTATACATGTTAATGAAAATATTCACGTTAACACGACAAGAAAAAATAAGTCTTGCAATATTTTAATTAACAAAGAATTGGAATTTAAGAGATAGCCTGAAAAGCTTTAAAAACCTCGCATGGGATCAGTCAGAACTATACGAGTATAAATTGGATCTTTTTACTGATAAAATGTTTTAATTAAATAGTTTTAATTAAAAAGTCAAACGATCTTTTTTTATTTCATAAATTTATAAATTTATATCATAAAATATTAAATAAAATCTATGCGCGCGTGTATATTATATTTGAAGAAGTTAAACAGAACATATTTTTGCAACAGGAATTTTGTTTTCTAGTAGCGTTCTTGTTTACGTACTTGAGACAGTATTAAAATAGATGGGATACGTAAACCTTTAAGAATGATTGTTTTCGAAGCGACGTGCACAACATCACTGAACAACAGATCGTCCACATAACGATCTTAATAGTTCTTAGTTAATCCCAATTTTGGCGTTAATTACTCTGTTGTGAGGTCCTGTCAAGAGAGGCGTATGGCCTCATCCGTTCCTCCAAAATATAGAACGTCTTTGCCCGACTAATACGAAAGAGGAGAAGTGACGGAGTAGAATTACGTCGTTAACCTCAGAAAGCTCCTAAGCTAGCTATTACGTGGAATGTTACGTGCTATAAACTTCCCCCAATTTGTCGTTTAGCGCATTGACACATCTTCAACGCGTAAGATGTTTCTCTAATTCAAACATTGATAACATCATTGTTATCTGTTCTAATTGGTCTATGATCATTTTGTCTTTTATTATATTACAAAGTAGAAAAATCTTTATGCGATGCTAATCAAAACTTACACGAAATTAAATGTTAAAAACCAATTAGAAGAAAAAAGTATAAAACATTTGCATAAAAAAAGAATAATTAAATTGCGATAATAAGCGACATTTATATTTGAGTTTAATATTTTTATATTATTTAATATCTGTTTTTTTTAGAACGTGTTTCTATTGGATTTATAAGTTAATATTTAAATATCGATCGAATTTCATTTATATGTTTTAGACGCGAGAACTGCGAAACAGAGATTGGGTGTGTGTCGGCGTGTAGAAATGTAATTAGCGATAATGGAATGCGTTAGCCAAGACTCACATTTAATGTTTTATTGAATTCTCTGACTGGCCAATTCGGCGTCGCCTACGTTAATTACTTGAAGTAATTATGCGGTGGAACTCATGTGTAGTTGACTGTTCTGTATTTTGTTTCATTTCTAGTATTAAATCGTTAAAAGTTATAAATTTACCCTCTGACATTACGTAACTTAGAACTAAAACAAGCAAAGCGAAAACTCGTTTAACTTGTTGAATTTATAAAATAGCAACTTCTCGTCGGATTCTATAAAAATTTGCGACGGTATAAGTACATGATCCATAATTTAAGAAAACTTTCTCAAAATTTGGAAGTCCTAGAGAGCAAAACTTGCGATCTCAATTTTGCATTTACATTCAAATCAGGAAGTGGCACTGGTAGCGACGAGAGTTTGTAAGAATCATGAAGTAGCTCGATTAAATAGCTTAAATGCCGAAAGTTTAGAAACTTCCGTTAAACTGCCTTAAATAATTAAACTCCATGCAGGCCTCTTCAATATAGGTCACAGGTCTAAATGGCAGCTGGATGTCATATTAAATCAGGTTGTTAACTAATATCGTATAATAGAAGAACAACATGGCTACTACGTCGCACATTATACTGCGGCTTTGTTTCTTGCCAGCTTAGAATAATGTATCGTGTCGTTGCTTTTGTCTAACGTTTCAGCGCAATTTCCATGGTAAAATGTAGAAGTTCATCCATCTCCAACCTCCGGTACAATTGCTCGTGTACAATTTCAATCAGTCATAAATCTAATATATCCCTCGTATGCTTGCTGATAACCTTTACAATTATTACGCAGTTGCACCACTAAATGGCGCATACATAACACTTTTAATAACACAATTGCCAGTTATGATGTGGGCACTCGGTGCTGCGCACATTGAGGTCAATGTCAATATTGTCTATAGCAGTTAAAAAACTCCAACAAATTTCCACGTGGATTGTTCCATCGTGATACAAAAAAATATGGAGCTATTGTAACATTTCGAACTTATATTAAAAATACTGTAGGCATTAAATCATTTTTTTTTGCAAATAATAATCAGACATTAGATCTATTTTTATTTATTTTGAGAATCGCAAGAGCTAAACGCGGAACATATTTAAATCAGTTTCTATGTCGCAGAATTTGTCGTATCTTTTTCGAAATTGTTTTATAATTCGAAAACATTCATCATTCCAGGTGGCAGCTTAATATAACAATGATTCTATCATTTTATCGCTCCTTTTATCTGTTTCGTATCAAATAAGTCAAGTTTTGTGCGGCTATAAAATAACTGAGAGTAGATAAATATGGAAAGTAATATAACAGTGTAGCTTACGTTCTTGATGCGTCAGCACGTTAATAAAAACTACCTACTATCCTATCAGTCTTACTACGCATCTACGCATCTACGCATCAGCATCAACTGCAGCTACGGTTAAATGCGCTACGCGCAGAAAAGTCTAAGGAATAATAACGCGGCAGTCTCCCAATTTCTTTTTCTCTCTCACCAAAACTTACCCCAATAGAGCAGATTCCTCGGCAGTGGCTGCTGTCGGCATCCTGTTTCTCTCCCTAGAACAAAATGGCGGCGAATAATCACACACGCCTAGCCCTAGCGGCATGTCGTGCTTCTAAACCCGTTACCCAACTCGTAGATATTTTACCACGTAAAAGCTATTAGCACGATAAGCGAGCAACAATGTATCAAGCTACTTTTCACCACCATACTATTGGTCGTTAAGAATCAGCTTCTCTTTGTTCTACGGCAGCACTTCCGGTATTTAGCAAACCGCCCATTTGAATGTAAAATTACTCTTTAAAATTATCATTCTGTATGGGCAATTAAACCGGGCCGGGCAACCTCATGCTCGAATGCATATTTGAATAAATAAACTTTTCAAAGCAGTCAGACTGAATATCGGGTATTATCAAAGCATAACACTCGAATGAAATCAAAATTAGAAGCTATGATTAACAAATATTCTATTTCTTATTAATATAATAATTCAATATTGATTTTTTAACTCACAATAGAATACTGAATGTACTTTTTTTTTTATATTACAAAATTCGTAAGTAATATAAACACGTAAAGGTGAAATAATTTCAATGTAAATGTACTATAAGACATATGCAAATACAAATGAAAGCGCTTCAGATACTCTATTATTTCGAAAGTAAAGTTCTGATGCGAACACGACAATGTCAGTCTACGATTGAATTTTTAAATCGACTCGAATAATCATGAACTTCATTTGTTCAAAGAGAATTGTCCTCGGTCATTCGATGGCGAGAGAAGCCGGTTCCGTAACGCACGCGTTTCCGTCGCGCGCCACGAAGCGATACGGACGGTCGCAACTCGAGCGTTGCAAGGACAAAGGAAGAAGACTACCTATCGCGTGCATGCAACGGAGGGAGTGATAATAACACTAACAACTAAGATAAACCAAGCGATGATGATTACAGTGATTGCAGTCACGCGTGGACCAAGAGATGTGAAAAGTGCTGTCGATATATACACGAGAAGCTCGAAGTGTCAGGGAAATGTACGATCTTTTCAGGTATTATGAGCGTGACTTACCTTAGGTTCTCTTGCTTTTACACAGGTTGACTAATTACAGCGCCATTAATGACCGTTCTTGACGTTTGTCTGTACTTACTAGTCTACTAAATTTTAAAGTGCAAAGACGAGGTGTTGGCTTCATGTTCAATTTGGTTTATGTCAAGTAAATATATATAATTTTAGTTAAGTAAAGTATTTATATATGACGAAGTCAACATCTCTAGTCTTTAATTTCTTTGAATTGATTTATCGTTTTGTTTCAATTTTTAAATGTGCGAATATCTGTGCATTTCTTATGTGTCCTCTACTGAAAAATTTAGAGATATATCAAAGAATGTACATTGTTCGCATAATTATTGATATTTTTAAAAAGACAAATCGTATATAATTATAATAGACGTTGCCAAAGCTGTGTCGAGTAATTTATAGCATGTGCGCAAAAGTTGCGGAATTCCTTTTGGTTCGTGTCATATTCTGAATTACATTTAGCTTTCGTGTTGCTTGCTGTTAGCTTTTAGAAGACGTTTAATTTTGACAGATTTCTACTGAGTTTACCCTTTAGGCACCATCAAAGCAAAAGATCGTTGTTAGTAATATTAAAGATGAATAAATCGCAAGCGCAGCTGTAGCTACACGGCATTAGCGAATAATATTTTCCGCGCTTGTTTTTCGACGTGGTTAACGCTTTCGTTGCTAAAGGCGACTGTTTTGTTACAAATGCTTTCTTAAAAAAAATTGTTTAATAAAATTAACGTTATTTTATTAATAACCGCATCAATGTTCAACTTTTACTGAAAATACCATATCAGAGAATAAAAACTTTTGAAAAATATACGATACAATAAACATAGAAATACAGAAAAATGAAAAAATTGAAAAAGTCTACAAGCCTAGAAATATATTTTTTGAAATATTAGTTTTACGAAATACATAAATTGATATGTCTGGAAAAATTACAATTTTGAAAATAAAAGTGGGAAATCATTCTAAAGAAAAATTATTCTAAAGAATTGCAGGTCAACGTTCTGGAATAATGGGAATGGTATGACCTTATTTTTCACGCGGGTAACGATCCGAGCAAGTCATATTTTGCGTATTTGTGGAAGACATGTATATTGGAATCATATATCTTGACGTCGTCACTTGAGAGTATTTTCGGATTCATGAAATTTCAAATGTCTTTAAGATTTTTCTTTACTCTTATTTGGATTTTGACGTCATATCTATCAGATTTATTTTTTTTATTATACGGTACATATAGTATTATGTGAGATATTATATTTGTTGAAATGTACATGTATATTATCCAACTAATGTATATATCTTCAACTCAAATAATTATTTTTTATGCATTCTCTGTAGTACTTGGTTTAATATATCATAAAGTTGTTTGTCTAGTCTGCAGTCGTGCAACGAAAGTTATGAAAACCGCGTCAATAGTGTTACGATCGATCTCATGAAACTTATTCGCCATAGTAGCTAACAATAAAAGCATTATAATCATGCCTCGATGTCTTCGACCTCGAAATGCTCGTCGCCCACAAACTCTTTAACGACTCTGCACTAACTGTTCCGACGCTCACTGCATCCGCTTTGTCTTTGAGCTCAGTATCCTCAACATTCATTGTACATTAGCCTGAATTAGATAAAACTTTGAATTTTCTTTATGTTGTTTGAAATAGTTTTCGAGCATATCACACGATGTATTTAATTCACAAAATTTTAACATTTCTTTGCGGATGAAAGTAACATGACAGAAGTAGGTTGATCATAACACATACAATGAGTTTTTTTCATAAAAATCAAAACTTCATACATTTTACACAATTTACAATTTGTATAATTTTTTTAATAGAAAAAATATTAAATAATAAATCACTGATTATTACTCATTTTTGCAAATATTTAATGGAAAGTTGCTTAATATTATGATCAGTGTACTTTTTGTGCTAAATTTTAATTTTTTGATATTTGTAAATGATAACCAATTTGTTTCATAACATTCAGTATAACCATTAAAATTCATATATTGGATTAAGGTTGATATAATAAAGTAGTTTAAGCAAATATATTAGATTCGCAAAACAGCTTTTATTTCAAAAAGTATATATAAAATATAAAAAAATATACATTTTAATTAAAAAAAACTGGAAGTGTTTGACTTCTTCTTTTAAAAATATTTGTAAATCACGGAATTATACAGGTTCTTAACAAATTGTATATATAGAGAGATACATAAAAAATATAGTTGATGAGCATGGTTTTGGTTTAATAAATATGTGATCGATAAAGAGAGTCGTAATAAATGATCAATGCTTGAAAGAGCGACTAGACTCGTTTAGAGGTCGAGGAACAGTAAACGATATATCGGCGACTGTACCTCTATCTGCCGACCCCGTATCCGGAAAATGTCTTTTAAAGCATTACCTTGATACGATCGTAGCGTTTTCGCGACGATCCTCGATCAACGGATCCTTTTTTCGTATCTCCGCCTTCGGCGAGGTGAAGCTAAACGCCTTCTTCATGGATTCGAGCACGCTCTGGCCGGTGGTCTGTGTCTGGTCGACGATGGTTGTGCTTTTGTAAACGTCTTCGCCCAGGTCGCCTAAGGACCTGTACGAAGCGCCAGTACCTGCCGGCATGGCGCGATCTTTCGTTGCCCTGTCTCGCGATGCCGTCTCTCACTCGAAACGGCTTAATCGCCGTGCTGGTCGGGGATGATGATTTTCACCGTCCAGATAGGTGCCCTCTCGGCGAAGACTCGCCTCGAAGGCGCCAAGAGCTGAGACGTTGCTGCTGCCGCTGATGATGATAGGCGTGCCCGAAGCCGATATTGCCAATATCGCACGTCAACAAGGCAAACGAACGGCAAAAAAACAAAAGAAAGAAAAAACAAAGATAAGGAAGTCCTGTGACAGCGTTCGCAGCGCGATACGAGGCATCGGTGGTCATTCGATCGTAAGTTACATCGATATCTTTGAAAAAAAAAAACACCAATCATAATTAACTAATGATTGATTTTTTATTCTTTAGTACTTAAATATATTGAAAATATTGTTAATGAGTTATAAAAACTAACCAATGTCAGTGCAATTAATAATTAGCTTCTTTAATAAAAACATGTATAAATGAGAACATGTATTTGTCCTTTTCTCAATTTTATCAGCGGTTAAGATAGCGTTTATCGCTTATAAGAGATATCGAAAATTTTCTCTACTAGGTTTCACAGTCAAGGAAATAGACGAGTGATATTAGATACTGCTTTGTGATAGGTATGCAATTTCATTTCTAGTCATCTCAAAGTGAATGCACGTAAAATCTTTTATACAAATATTCTCATCATTTTATTTAATTACACTTGTGAATTTCATTGTGTGAAGCATTTATTTTCTTTTGAAGCAAAATAAATTAAAAGCGGGAATAATATTTTAATAATATATTTGCAATTTCAAACAATTATAATGAATTTTTAACTGCTTAAATTGATAATTATAAAATTTGTATTATTCAGTATTTTAGAAAAAGCTCTGCAACGTCATTATGGTTTGTTTTGCAATTTTCATTAATATTTTCATTATAAGCCAGTAACATTTTTTTTAGTTGTTTCTCTCTCTCTCTCTCTTTCATGCATTTAATAAATTAATTAATTTCATTAGTTTCCATTTTGTATAATTATTACATAGAATTATATATTATATAGTTATATATGGAAAATTTTTTATTTTTTTGGAGTAATTTCGTGAAAAAAGAATTAAATACTATACAAATAAAACAAGGAAAGAAGAAAAAGAGAGATGAAGAAAAAAAAGAGTAAGAGAGAGCTGCATGGTTTGATTAAATATTTTCTCATACCGTAAATTTACGAGATATACAAACTTTTTTCATCGCGTATTTAATATACTCTCTAGTGTAAACAATTTTATTGAGCTCCAATTTAAATTCAAAATCCAGATTGTGCAAGTACAGAGAAAGATATAAACACATTTCTGTGAATTCTGTTGTTAGTCTGGACTTCTGGATGTGAAATTGCGTTCTATTTATGAATGTACATACAAAAGCTCAAACAATTCCGTTATTCTCAATGAATAAATGAGCAACCTGGTATTGTTCCAGTATTTCAGTATTTTATATTTTTACAACATTTGCCAAACCAACGCAGATTTAATCTGCATTTTATTATGCACATATTACGACATACATGCGATAATAATCACACATATTAATTACCTAGTATAATGGGTACATAAATTTCGAAAAAATTTTGGTATTCTCATATTAAAATATATTTGAAGGAAAAACAGAAAAAAGGCAAAGAAACTAATTAGATCATGTGATTAGATAAAAAATCCCCTATGTTGAAAAAGAAGATATTTATATCCAATAGTAGTTGCTTAATAATAGTCAAAAAAATATTTATGAAATTATACTATATTTATCAAATTATGTCGGTTGAGACGTTTTCTCAATAGATCGATTGAGAAATAATCAGGACACAAAAGTTTTGATAGTGTGACTCTTGTTTTATAATTAAGAAAATCAGATTGCGCGATTTAGATAAAAAAATGTTATTGCCGATGCCTCGTTCTCGCCAAAATGTGAGAAATGAAGTAAGACAGGTGTCATGTGGAATAATCGTCGACATGCACAAAGTCCATCGAGTTCGTTCTACGTCGAAAGAATCATGCATGGCGACATGCCAATTGTGAAGTGTTTATTTATTTGCATGTTTGTGGAACACTGTTGATAAACAGGAAACGTGCGTACAAGAAACAGTAATCAGTGTCTTCTAGTTGTCTATTTTTAACAGCAAATCAAGCGTGTACGATGTAATCAACGAATAAAAAATTCACAAAGTCATTTGGGAGATGTTTTTCCGAAGTATATTAATTACTCTCATTTCGCGCTCGAGGCTAACACGGAACGTGTTGTAAGTTCGTGACAGAAACAAAAAAAATGCAAAAAAAGATTTGTGCGATAAATAAATCGGTAAATATACGCAGATTGATACTGCGATTAACGTCACTTCGTCGATCCATCGATCAAAAGAGATATGAAGTTCCTGTATTTCCTTCTAACAACTTTCTATATTAATATGACATTATCGGAAATAATCGATAAACACACCCAATTTATTGCACGCACAGATATCAGATTTTTAATCAGATTTTAAATATAGGTGTAATCGTTGATACACGACATATGATACACTTGTTCAATAAATCATAAATAACCAGCAATGTTTATATTTGAAAGTTTTGTTATCGTAAGTTGCTTCAAATAAGCAAAACTTTCAAGTACACTCCAAATCGTAGATCAATCGTTGATCGATTGCAAAAATAAGATTATAACTTGTCTTTTTCTTTTTTAAAGAAAAACTCAAGAAAAAAAATATGAATATCGTAGTACCGATCTAACAACATACTCGTGGTTCTTCTTGCCACTTAAGATTTCCGTCGACCAAGAAAATTTACTCCGAGATGCGACAAGATTATATGTTGCAGTCATTATTACTGAGCGTCAAAGAATGATAACTGCGCATTTAAAGCGAAGCATACGAAGAACCTTCGAGTGTGAAAAAGTGACATCGTTTTACAATAAAATATCGCAAAATGTTGTTACCGTATAACTAATTATAGAAATAAAGGATCTATATAAATTTTAAAAAAATTTGAACTTTACCTAATTGCTTTAGCAATTCGAATCGAAACAGATTTTGAATCTGTATAATTTAAAATTGAAACAGATCAATTTTGAATCTGTATAGCTTAAAATTGTCATAAGCTAAAATAAAAATTCGCGCTAAAAGAAAGAAAGGTAAAAGGTGAATGCTGAAAATAATCCACGAGAGATATGAAAGAAAGTCAAGAGGAGGAGAGTTCTATTTCAATTTATCCTACTCCGAGACAGACGCGTATCATTCTGGAGTGAAGCTCTTCAAATATCGATGATGCTGAATGCAGCTGGATCAGCTGCGGGTTTGGCTTGCTTACGTCTTAGCGCCTCGTGCTAAGCAGTTGAGTGAAATCGATCTGGCCAGGACTTTTCTTGGGTGAAATAGTATGCATACCGTCTCTTCGAGTGATCATGCCGTGATCACCAATTCGCAGATAGACTTCTGCGCGCGTGTTGTAAGCGGGTCCCCGGAAAGTCGCGTATTGATTTTTCGCGTGGATACTCGCGTGTAACGTCGGGGTTAACCCCGTTTCTCGACATCTAATTTTTCGCCCGAGGCTAGCCGACTTGACGTCCACTGGAATCGTACGACTGATCTACGACATTGAGGATTTTAATAGCTAAGTTACGGCAGACATTAAATCCTATTTCATTACTTTCAGGACAGTCAAGTGTATTAGATTTACATAATTTTCAAGTGTATCATTGATCCACGATTAACGATGTACTGGTATCGTACGATTAAGAGTTGTAATTGCCGAGATTTTGAGAGTCGATCGTTTGATGACGTCATTATTAATATCAACTAGATAGAATAAAGAAGCATATTATCTATATCTAGAAATATCTGTTATGTAGAATTTATTAATATGAGCTAAAGTATTTTTTACATAATTATTATAAATTGATATAATTGAATATCATGTGTATAATTTTATAATTCAGTTGAATTTCTTACATTTCTTACATTTCTGGTATTGGCTTTGTTTATCAGGCCAATTTAATGGACCAAAAATTGTTACAGTTATTAAATTACACAGAGAACGTATTTACTTCTAGATAAACGAACGTGAATTTTCTGTTTACACTTCAATTTTTCAGATCGAATTTGTTAAATCTTTTGAAAGCGCATAATAATTAATAAAATATATCATTGAATGACCCACTTTTCTCTTTCTCTCTTTCTCTTTCTGTTTATTTTCCTTATTTATTGTTCGATGAATAACGTACGTGACAAAATGAAGTTTTATATAAATTTTCAGAAAGATTTTCTACATGCTTTTTTTATGGTTCATGTTAGCACATTTTTTATTAAAGTTAATATTCCATTACTGGTTATGTCTAGTTTTAACGCATAGTTCCGAAAATAAAGACTATCTTGATCGGACGAGAAATCTTATCGGTGACAGTTTACTCGATATTATCCCAAAGTTATTTTTTTCCATTATGCAATTCACGTAGCAAGCATTGATCCTGTATGCGTCGAGCATTGTGGAAGCAGCTGTAAACTGTTACATCTGCGATCAGATAGCGGGTAAGATAATTGTGGGACGCTGGTAGGAACTAGGACGCGATGGTTTTTACATATCTGCTTTTTATTTAAATATAATATTAAGAAGTTTTATATAACTGAATATATATTATATAATAATAATATATATAATAATATATATAATAAAACTGAATATATATTATATAAAAAATAAATATAATATTAAGAAGTTTTATATAACTGAATATATATTACAACTGAAAATAACTTCAATCTTTTCGGAAAATCAATGTGAAGCTACTACTTTTTTTCTAATTCCCGACTTGGAACTTTACAAGACAGAATTGTTTAATAATTAGACATTATCTAACTTTTTGCAGTTATTAGGCTTTAATGTTGAGAACGATTACTCTGTGAAAGTTGTCATTATATAAGTACGCTACAGATATTCAGTTTCTACGAAGAACCCAGCAGCATATTTTGCCCGCATCGTTTACACATTTCTTCCAAGTTCAGTCAAAGCTTCCGTCGTTTAAATTTTGTTTAACATTGTTTAAAAA